>JAJOOS010001646.1:0-28847 GCA_029582725.1 Solanum chiquidenum | reverse complement strand
CAAATTTGAAATAAAATATATAAACATTGAAAACTATAAACTAACTAAAAATATATCAACAAAGTAGATTATAAATAATATTTTTTATCTATAAATAAAATAAAATTTGATATATATATATATTATGTCGGTTTGGTTTGGGTTCGGTTTGACTTTTTTTCTTTTAATTCCAAACCAAACCAAGAATGATCGGATTTTTTTTTTCAACCGCCAAACCAACCAAACAAAACCACAAATCTTTTTTTTTTTCCAATTTGATTTAGTTCATCGGTTCGATTTGACTTTTGTACACCCCTACATGCATGCTCATTCTTGCTTTCCATTCCAAGTTGTTGTATTGTTAATTGTTTTTACTTCTTGCTTCGTTTGTTTTCATAAATCGGATCTAGTCGAAAATGAAAGGAAACTCAATATATCATTTTTTTAAAAAAACAAATTAAACTAATAAAAAATGTCATATAAATAAAAAACCAACAAAGTAACTTCATATTTTTTTTTCCTTCATCACAAATTCGATGCATTTTGTTGTTTAACTAAAAAAATAATTCATCACTAATATCAAATTTCGATTATTGAGAATGGAGAAATATTTAGCTAGTATAAATCATATTAATCAGATGAGTAAATTTCGAATATGAATCATTAAACCAAATCTCTTATGTTTTCTTTATTGTAGATCTACAATATTGATGAATTGAAGTGTAGGGGAGACATGGTGATCCATAGGTGGGGGAGTGGGGAAGGAAGAAATATGAAGGGCGGCAGATGGGGGCATTAGGTGAAGTGACCATAATAAAAATGTGTGACCATAGGCCATTTGTTCCAACCTCTTTTAATTGGATTTTTGTGTTTCAACACGTTATATAACTTATAACTAATTAATTGACGCGTAATTCATTCTTCTTCTCTTTTTTTTCCCCACCATATCGACATGAAACAAATTGTCTACGCGGACTTTGACTCTATATTGTCCTTCTTTATATATATTGTCGACTAACATTGTTTCATGACCTATTTATTGCAAAATATAGAAGAAAAAAAATTAGTTTTCGAGATTTAATGAATATTAATTTTTGATTGCATTGTTTGGGTCAAGGAATTTAAATGAATTCTTTTGTGAAAATGATATTTATGAATTTGAGGTAATGATTAATAATCTCGATTACTACAGTAAAATGTCAATAGCTTATTAGATTACCCGGGTGAAAATGACGCATGTTTAGAGGTTAAGAGCTTAGAAGAAATTGCGAATACTATCAGAGAAAACAACGTTGATGAAGTTCAAGACGATACAATAATATATGGAACACGTTATGCATAAGGAAGCACTTATCGCAATTAGCACTCTCCGTAATTTTTTGTTCCAATTCGAGAAGACAACACCGGAGCTTTTGGATGCAATAAGGAAAAAGTAGAAATAAGCTTCAAGTAGATTCAAATTTTAACAAAAAAAAAACTAGAATCATATTTCACTAAATTGTCTTAAATATTTTTTGTAATTTTAAAAAATTATTAATTTATAATATTAACGGAACCATAGATTTATATAAGGGTCTTATGAAAATATATTATTTTATTAAAATCGGTGATTTTTTTCATTAGTCCAAGTCGGGAAGTGTTTTACTATTTTGTCCTTAGTTAGATATTTTGAAGAAATAAGTGACTCTTTAATGTTATGAAATTCCATATATTAAAACAAGGGTAATTTTGGAGAAAAAAGTTACTCTAATTCTTTTCTATTATGTAAAATATTATTTATTTTGAAACAAAAAAAAAAAAAAAAAACATCATTTATTTTAAAACAGATATATTTACTTTTGACATGTTATATGCTATATAATATATCACTCTTTGGAAGTATATTGTCCCGTATTTAAGAAAACCAACAAGAACAGAAATAATCAAATCAAAGGGATGAAAAAACTATTTAACGGATTCGATTCGATTCGATTCGATTAGATTTAACCAACTCTTAAGCTTGTCCAATCGCCCTCTTATTACTTGAAAATGAAGCAAGTCTGTTGTTATATAGTAGTACTCTTAGAAAATTTGAATATAGTGAAAAACATGTCAATATGTAAACAAAAATATTTTTAAATTTTGTTTCATGTTTGGTCACTATTAGAATAAAAGTTTTTTCCATTGTGAATTAGTGAAAAGTTCTACTATATAATTATGATTTTCTCACCCATTTTCCATCAAATTATCTAACGAGGAAAAAAAATATATTATCACTGCTATAGGGGAAATTTTCTAATTTATCCTTATGAAACGTTACTATTTTTTCTAGCATTACTATTTTTTTCTTTTCTCATCGATTCAATCAAAATATCACTGGAAAATAGCTACTAAAATATATTTTTTAGGAAAATAAGCTCCTTACAAAAAAAAAAGAAAAAAAAAAGGAGTTCCTTTAACGAAAGAAGGGAAAACAAGCTCTACTAATGACATTTCACGCCTTCCAACACTCTTTATCCCCATCCCCCATAGCCTACCTGGATCCCTGTCTTTATTTCCTGTAAATATTTATCTAAATTAGATATAACTACTTTTTAAGGTAATATTTCTTGTTTATCTACTGAACACAAGAATATTTATGGACTTTAATTTTTGTGGGTATTAATTATGCAATTTCTTGCTAAATAGTTTTGACTTAAAGGGGATGTTTGTTGAAACGTGGAAGTAATTAACTACTCTTAATAAGTCTTAATGTTGTATTAGGTTAATCAAATTAAAAGAATTACTACGTACTTTACAATTTTAATATTTTACGCCACTATAGAATTGTTATGACAAGTTTGTCTGCGTTGATATTTAGATTTTGAATATAATATACATTACAACAAAAACAATTTTTAACAGCAATAAATATGCACATTAGAAATTGTCATTAGATCCAACGTCGCTATAGAATTTAAGAACATTTACAAGAAACTAACTGCTTATTGTCATTATATACTTTCACTTTTTCTTTCATAAAAAAGAATGAGAATCAATTACTGAAGTGAAGTCTGAAAAAATAGAATATATACCGACCTTATCTCAAATCTACGTGTTAGTCGGATAGATTTGCAATAAGTTCCTAAAGGATGTGTGTGGTACTCTTGAATCATTCGTTAAAATTCGTCAAATCAAATTTCCTTACGCAAGTATTTTTCCCCCAGAAAAACAGCTGTAAAGCTTTTTAATTAGTAGTCACGGAGTTGTATTTTACATTATTTTATACAAGTGTTTTTCAACGTTTCATACTACCTTTTGAAAAAGATGTACTAATTGAGAAGTTGTCAAAATATAAATATGAAATTACCGAGGTCTCTGTGTAATCCCAACGCTTAGTCTTTGTATTTACTATAATATGGCACCTACTTCACTTTTGTTCACGACTAATTCACCAAGCAGACAAATAAAAATTGTGGTGGAATGGTAAATATAGTTTTTTTATTTTTAATTAAATATTTCGAGTTGAAGTTTCTTTTAGTATAAAGAGTCCGTCTTTAGACTTTTTCATGCGATTCTGGACTTAATCGGGCTACAATATGGTACCGGACACTGAGTGAAAAAACAAAAAGGAAAAAAAAAATCACCAAGCACAAAAAGAAGTAATTAAGCTAATACTCTTTGAGGTCACATCCTGTGTATTTGATGTGCGGGAGTCTAACTATTTTGGATTTGCAGTGCATGCATAGGACCCTATCAAAGTTTTTTTTTATATTTAAAGCTTAAATTCGAGACTTCTGGTTAAGGAAGGAGTAACCTCATCTATGCACTAAATTCAAAGATGATTAAGCTAATACTTTTTGATTGGTTGTCTCCTTGTAATCAACCTAAATAATTAAAAAGATCTAGATTTTTACTTTTATGAAAACGAAGAAAGTTCCTAGTGGGTTATGAAAAGGTTGACGTTAATTAAACATCCTTGTCGAGGATGAACAAATTTATATAATATGTTCAACTAAAGTTAATTTGTTTCTTAGTTAATGGTCAACATAGACAAACTCAACAAGGAATATGCCTCTATTGGTTATTCATATTGTTTTAATTTGACTTTGTTCCACACTTTAAGAGGCAAAAAGAGTCTAATTAACTGACCATGCACTTTTTATTTGCAGGCTAATCACTACGTACCCACATGATGTTTCCTCTTTATGTTGTGTTATTAATTCAGTAATATTTTTAATGGAGTATCAAAAGAATTAGCTAGTGAGGGTACTTCTCAAAAAAAAAAAAGTAACAACATATATATATTGGTCTCTTATGTATTGGGTACGTTTAAAGTAGTTCTTTTAAGAGTGTTTCGCGGCTAGAAAATGATCAAGTGATAGATAAAATTTCATAGTAAAAACGTATAAATTTTATATTAAATTATTAAAAAAAATTTATCTAAAAGTGTTTTAGCTATGAATTAGTTAGGGAGTATCAACAATTTCTATATCTAATTTCATGTAAAGCAGTTCTTCAAAAGGGTGTTTGACCATTCTTAAAATTAAGCTGGTCAAACTAATTTATAAGTCTTTTTTTTTTTTGAGTTATTAATGTGTTTGATAATTATTCGTTTTTATTACGTAGAAATACTTTTTGAATTTACAGTTTTTGGTAGTAACTTTGAAGATATTTTGGTCATTTTAATAGAAAAGGCTTAACAGTGTTCTTCTTCAAACGCATTAACATGAATACTTTATTTGCTTTAGCACTTCTATCTAAATACGTAATTATTTGTTTACAAAATGTATTCCAACACCTACTAATGTTTTTTTAGTGCTTGATACTTATCATCAACTCTTAATCAGCTGATTTATATGGGCACTACTAAGTTGAGCAATTTTGGTATTTTATATTTTCTAAAAGTGACACATTTCATTTTCATCAAGTTTTGTTGGTTAGTTTTTACAATAATTGTGGAAAATATTTAGCTGGGAGTCACATTTGCATATGTATTCTATTAGGGACAAATCATGATATTATTGTGTGTTGTTGTAATTTTTAAATTTAATGAGACTTTCTTGATATTTCTGATTAAATTGTTCTTTTTTTTTTCAACAGTTACTCTCGCATTTGACCTATAAATCAAGTTAATTAAACTAATTGATGGAAATCTCGAAAAGTTACATTTTTTTTAACAAATAGAAAGGATCAAGATTGTTCATAAGATATAGTATTTAAAAGCCGTAATTTGAATCAAGTACCAAACATGAGGGGTCATTTTTAACATATCACTTGAGAACTTAATTATGCCCTGTTGAAAGTAATGTAGAAACAAGTAACATGAAAAAAAGTAGGAGTTTTGAATACAATAATTGATAATGGTGAGACAAAACGGTCAATTGGTTCAAATGATGATGATTCATCACAATCACTTTTAATGCTAATTAGCATTGTTTAAAAAAGAAACAATATAGAAACCAAATTAATCTATTTATAGAGAGACATACCAATAATTGACTCATAGTGAAGATACCTTACACACCTAAAAGATGATAAATGAGTGGCTTAAATTAGAATAATGTTGTAAATTACTTTTTGATTTATATCCTTAAATATATTTCTTTAAAGAAAATGTTATATCCTTAAACAATTCACTTAATATAGTCTAGAGAGGATTAACAACTAACAAGTTCGACGGAGAGGGATCACCTTTACGGTACCGAGTTCATACAATTCAATATTCTTTATAAGAGTACAAATTTATATTTCACTCAAATTATAATAAGTACTAGTAATATATTTGAACCTATACAACAACAATAACATACTCGATATGATTTATAAAGTAAAATTTGAAGAGGGTAAAATGCAATAAATCTATCTCAAAGATTGAAAGAATATTATTTCTGATAAAAGTCTTTTTCCCTTAAAAAATAATACTAACTTGTATTACGAATTTACGACCATCACCATTAAAAAACTCATAAAATTTAAATTTTGAATCCGCAAAACAGTAAAGGGGGGCAAGAAATTTATATTGTTTGTACTTTATACACATGCACGCTGGCTAGAAAAGATGTGAAGAGTTGTTGAGGTGGACGCAATATTGCGGCCAAAGAAGAGATCCCAAACCACAAACCGCCATGTTATGTTTTGACTTCACCTATCGTTTCACAGACATTTTTTTTTTCAAACTAAATCTACTGGCTGATTAAATAATTTCAATTTTGATTCTACAACTCAACCTTGTCCACTTACTGTCATCAACTAAGAGTAAGAGGGGCATATGACATTGACCATTACTCCAAACAAATTATATACTTTTTTCCTGTATGTTGTTTATTTGGTGTTTAGTATTTGTATTTATATTAATTGATTTGGATTTGCATTGCATAAGGCTCCATTCGAGGGTAAGCTCTTTCTATTTTAGCTCAAATTTGATATTTCAAATTCACAAAGAAACAACTTCATCCGATGCTACATTGATGCATAAAAACATGTCCACCTCTAAATATGGAAACCGATAACTTACATCTTGAAAAACAAAATAAATACAAATTATATATTATTATTTTGTTGTATATCGTTCACATGTTGTAGTTTTTTGTTTTCATTCGTTGTCTGGTGTTTGCTATTCGCATTAGAGTACGTATGTTCGACTGATTTGAGTTTACATCGTGTAAAATTTCATTTGGGGTAAGCGCTTCTTATCAGGAATTTTTTTCATACCCAGAGTAAGAATTCAAAATCACTTATTAAGAAAGAAATAGTTTTAGGAATTTTTTCATACCCAGAGCAAGAATTTAAAATCTCTTATTAAGAAAGAAACAATTCCATTTGTTGCACCATATTTTTTTATGGTCGTTCAATTATTTTGTATCTATAGTGATAGTGTGTTTGTGCATATTCCATAAAGACATTATAATTGCAATAGTATTTTTCACTTATTGATTTGAAATTTATAAAGTATCTATGAGCTATCACGAGAAACAAAGACATGTGCGAGCCGCCCTTGCTTACCACCCAAGAGAACACAAGAAATCACACAAAAGCGTTTGAAAGGGAAAGCAAGTTATATATATTTAGAAGAAAAAAAAGAGAGAAAAAGGAATAATTCATCTAGACAAGTACGGTACAAGCATCATATAAAAATCAACCACCATATAACATAGTGCTAACAAATGGGATTGCTTCTTTTTAATCACAAGTTTTGATTTCGAATTTTGTGTATGAAAAATACTTGATAGGAACTATTATTTCTGAATAAGCCCTATTCGATACAAATTCAAATTAATCAAGTTTCATATCGAACATGGAATATAAAACTAAAAGAAAAAAAATCATATAAAAATAAAAATTTGTCATTATTATGTTGATTCCTTATTTTAAGGAATGAACATGGAAGCATATTTGCCGGCCTTTTCTTCTTATTCTCCCCCATAGTCCGCAATTTTGTAGAATAAAAGCTGCAGAAATATTAGTTAAATAAAATAAAGGGAATTAAGAAGGGGCAAAAGGAGAAGAATTTGGTAGTTGATGATTAGTTTGGCCGGTAAGGATGCCAATCATCATTCATACCCTTACACTAACAATTTTGCAAACCTAGAATTACCAATAATAATAATAATAATAATAATTAAAAGAGATGTCTTCTTAAGTGAGTGTAGACATTGAAAACTTGTGGGATTTACAAGGCATGTTCAATTCTAGTTGGAAGTATAGCTTGACCTAGTTTGAGGGGGCGGTACTCCATTTTGGCTAGCTATACGTACATTTTCACATATAAACTATCCAAGATTTATTATTTTAGATGTCTCTGCACAATAATTATGATGGAGAACTCTACAAGATGTATTTGATTGCAGTTAGAATTCTCAGAGGTTGCTTTAATTGTAAACACTAATGTATGCCTATATAAAAGATATTATATAAGATGATTCTCGAATATTCTGCAAATTCATGAAATATTTATAAAGAGATCAAATTCAAATCATTCTAGTTCGAGAAATAAACAGATAAATTTTATGAGAGAAAGGAAGGAACATATTTATATCCATATTAATAAAATATTCTTGTTTCTTCCGATTTTATTTGTGATTGATTTATTTTTTGCATCATTTTAAAAGTGAGATTTCCTCCTGACTAGTAATGGTGATGATAATAGTTATTCAAATACCTAGCAAATAATTTGAAAATCATATATTCAAGGTTCAATGACTTCAAAAAATTTAACTAGCACAAGAAGTTTATATAACTCAACCATCTAATCAGAAAAGAACACACATGAACCAGAAATAACGTCAAAGAGAATTTCAACACCACTGCAATTCAATACGAGAAAGATATTCGTACTTGTGCGTAATAATAATAAAATATATTGTCTTTATGTGTGTATATATATATAATATTTTCTATTTAATTGTATTCGTGTGAATAATAAATATATCTATGCTACAAAACCTACCAAATTATTGCTATCTCATGTAATTAAAATTACCAACATTTTGGGTAAATATATGACTAAGAATGGGTATTGTTTGAACTTTGGACCAACTCGAAATTCAAACTTATTAAATATTTGGTTTGGATTTCTGAAGTATGGATTAAACTTCACATTTTATTTTGAAATTTATGTAAATCAATTTTAGTACTATGTATTTTTTATATCCAAAAACATAAAAAAAATAATCATATTTAATATTCATTCCTATTTATATCATATATGTCAAATATTAATGTCTAATTTTTCAAATGTCCAATAGATTAGTACTTATAAGTTATAATCCTACCCAATCATATCTTCTATTTGAATAACATGAAAATTTAAAATTTCTTGATCAATTACAAAATAAAATAGAAGAAATGGTCTTTTTGGATCTCTTTTGTGTAAGAAATGAGATCTCTCGTTAAAAAGACGAAGATAAAAAACTTTTATAAGTGTCCGAAATAATCAATTTTCCTACATAACATTATATGATTTCATTGATTTAACATTAACTAATTTCTTGTCATCTCTAATACTATGTATTTCCGGTGACTGTTAATCTAGATAAAAATGAAAAATATCTCATAAGTAAAGTTTAATACATGGCACGAACGATAGAATGACCTCTGTTCTTATTAATGGTAGAAGATTATACATTATTATGTGAATTGATGTTATTAATGCTCAAAACTCAAAATCGAAAATTTTGAAATGTTCTAACGAACTTAAATCCAATCCCTTGAACAAACGAGCTGTAGGCTCAAGCCCATTCCTGATTGGGGAAGTAATGCGGCCCAGCCCATTACAGTGAATAGTTGGAACAAGTGAAGGCCCAATTAACTGGGCCTGGGTCAGTTCGTCAACCGACCCGGATATTTGCCCGGTCCTCTCCAAAAAGCATATCTGTTCTTCGATTTCGCGCTCAAAAAGGGGAACGGATCGTTGTTCTTCTTTTTTTTCTCCTTGAATTCATAATCCCATTCACTTGGAAACTAGTTTTCTGCTATGTTCTTCAATTCTTCACACTCAAAAACCCTAATTTGTTGAAGTTTTTGTACTAATTTATCATACAGAAAACCCTAATTTCGCAGAAACAATTCCATATGGATGCGAAGGACATCTTAGGATTGCCTAAAAATGGACCTTTAATGTCCCAAGAAAAGAAGTCGAGGCCTCAGAAAGAGTCTCAAAGGAAACCTGATGGCATTTCGCGAGAAGTAAGTTTGCTATTCCTCTCATTTTTCCTCATACTGTGCATTGTAGGGCTCGAGAGTTGCTGATTTCCTTTTTTGGATTTTCAGGTTTATGCACTTACAGGTGGTATTGCACCTCTTATGCCTTCTATTGATATCAATCAGCTGAAAAGGCGAGCTCTTTCGGAGTCCGAAAAGGTTCCTTTGCTTAATTCTGTTTCTTTTTATGTTTTTTTCAAAGCTAATTCTTTTGCTGTTGGGTAGAATTGTAAGTTGTAGCTCCGGCATTGTTAAATAGTTAAATGTTATAAGGAATGCTCTGAATACTGAACCTGAATAGAGCTGGATCAGTACAAGAGTTGCTCACCTTAATTAAGTTAGGATTGAGACTTAATTGGAGGATTGTGAATACTAGGTGGAGATGAGATTGAGGTATCTTACTTTGCAGAAAAGTAACCAGAAATCCATGATTGTTGGATTGACTTTGCTTCTCCCTGCCCACTTCTTTTTAAGCATTTGGTTTTTGGTTCGACAATATCTCTAAGCAATTCTCATAGCAGGTGTCATAAAAAAAACTCTTTGTGGCTGTGATACTCCATGTTCTTTTGTTTTGAAGTGGTTGAGTCATTACATGATTGTTGTCATCCATGGAGCTTTGTCTCATGGACTTCTTTTGTCTCTGTTGAAATTCCTTGCTAATGCTTTATGGTATGTACTCAGAGTAGCATGAAAGTAGCTATAAACTCAAGATTATTTGGATAAAAACTATGTTGAAGGAAGAACAGAAGAAAGTTGGACCAAAATGGAAAGCAATTTTATTCAATAGAAAGTCACTTGAATCTTTCTCCTCCACATATATAGCATAGTAGAAGAGCTTCCTATCTTCTCTCCAGAATGGACTAGCGACATGACAATAAGCAATCCAGCATAATTTCTTACTTGTTATAATTGCTTTTGGAACTAAGTTGATTTGCAGTTTCAGCTAATCGCAAATCCTCACAACTTATTTTCAATAGTAGGTCATCTGCATATCTTCTTTGTATAATACCCTAACTAAGTTTTGTTTCGCTAGTGGATGTTTCGTAATGGTGCTTCTTCTTGATGTTAAGAGAAGCTAATAAATTCTTCTGATTTGCCATTCAGATTACGTGGCAATGGCTTCCATTCACAAGTTCTGCTAGAAAAGATAACTTACAGCTTTATCATTGGGTATGTGTTCCTACTGATCTAGAATCTGCTTAAAGTAACGGACAAACCATCCACTCATGAAACTCATTTGACTTTGATAAATCCCAGGTCAGAGTTGTTAATGGTGTTCCGCCTACAGGTGACTATTCGTTTGCCAAGTATAATAAGGTATATCATGGATTCTTCTTGTTCCTGAGGTTTCTTCTATATATGGTATTAAATCTGCTCTGTCTGATGGCTGCAGTCGGTGGATGTGATCGAGTACACTGATGAGGAGTATGAGAAGTTCTTGTCCAATCCTGTAAGTATCAAAATAGTATCCGAAGTTAGATGTGTTATTTACTTGGCAAGAGGCAATATCAAGAATCATCAGCTTTATCTTTTTTTGAGTTGAACTTAAAACTCTATCAGAATCTTGTAATAGCACCCTCACTGTAGTCATTTATTGAATGACTGCTCATATCTGTAATGGTGTATTGAATGACTGTTAATATAATGTTATGCAATTACCCAATTGCGACATTTATTTTGTAGCTTTTGCAGAAATATTTTCAATTGCTTGATGTGATATGAATTATCTTGCTACTGATATTCATATTCTATCTTTGTTGATATCCTTCAGCAACTTACAAATAATCATTTTTATCTTTGTTGAGATCTGGTCTTGGATTGTGCTTGTAATCTCCAATTCTCCATGCATTTTTCCTTGTCAGCACAGATGTTTATGTCATTGGAAGGAATAAGTTATTGTCTCTTCAATTCCTTATATCTTTTTTAACTCACTTACTTATTCTCACATGTTAGTCATGGACGAAGGAAGAGACGGATCAATTATTTGACCTGTGCAAGAGGTTTGATCTCCGTTTCCTTATCATAGCTGATAGGTTCCCTTCAAATCGTACAGTTGAGGAACTGAAGGACCGTTATTACAGTGGTATTCTACAATGCTCGTTGTTTATCAATTGCTTAAACTAATTTAGCTTTTACGCTTTATATGATTAGTAACTCCAAATATCTTTTTATTTTCATGATGGTTTTGGACCTCGTCGTATGTAGTGTCTCGTGCTATTACAATTGCTAGGGCTCCAGCTCCTGCCGATGTTGCTGGACATCCCCTTATTAAGGTCAGTTAACAGTTGTGGTTTTCTCAACTGAGGACTATTTTTCTTTCTGATTTACTTCTTTGGAGCAATACCACCTCCTTACCCCACTTCCTTCTCCAAGTTTATGTCCTCTAACTGGTGTTTTGATCTATAAATTTCAGTTTCTTGTGGTATTTTTAACTTTTTTCTTACAATACCGTAGGAGCCTTACAATGCTTCTCAAGAGGTTGAGCGAAAACGTGCACTGTCGATGGTGCTCTCACAAACAAAGCATCAGGAGCGTAGGGATGCAGAGGTTTGTGCATACTGTTACTTATCGTCTTAGTTTCTCTTTCTAAATGAATGACCTCCTTGATGAAATTTAGACATCATCCCATGTTTAACTGTATGTCGTAGTTCTTAAATGGAGCCTCTTATTAACCCATGTGCATAATTATATGTATTTGTTTGTTTTGTTCTTTCTAAATCAGTAACCTGCCCTTCGAACCTTGGTCTTAGGTTCTTGCTGAAGCAAAAAGAATATCCGAGTCACGAAAAGCTGCTAAGGTAAGAGTTCTAGAGCTACTTTTACCTGGAACATTCTTCCAGGGAAGATATAGTTATTGGATGTCCGTCACCCTGTTTATTATTTTGAAAATCAGCACTAACCAGGTTATTGCATGTTCTCAGGCCGCTGAAGAAACAGAACTTCCCGATGTGTCAGATGCTGCTCCTGAAGGTGCTGAAAAGGCTGGTATTGATGTAATATCAACCTCCCCAAATGCTCAATTACCCTCTGGCATTGCTGCACCTCCAGTGTCAGAGACTGCTTCCACTTTGGCTTCTCTTCGCATGGTATGTTTGAGAATAAGATTTCTACTATCCACTTCCTGTCATTCTTTCCTGCTTATAGTAAAAAACATCGAAGTTCCTTCAACTTGGACGATTCAGTCACACTTCCCTTGATCTTTATAGGTCATGTGTACATTGTCCGGATTTTGTTGTAGTTTGCAGTGTATGTAATCTTTGTTACAGTCTATAGAATGTCAAAGGGAAGATGTGAGGTGACTAGGATTTTAGACACCTGCAGGGAGCTATTTTAGTAAGTATTGGGTCCATTTGTTATAGAAACTTTTATTCCTTTAGGGAAAAAAACTGATCTTCAGAAGCAAGGGGTTTGCTTCTGGGTCGAGCTCGTCGCACCGGGCTTGCCTAGTGCGGGTTACCTCTCCTATGTGGTTTGCAAGCTATTGCATAGGAGCGGGAGTTTTACCCTGTGCACACCTAAAGGGTAGCAGCTGCGGGTTTCCTTGTCAAAAAAAAAAAAACTAATCTTCAGAAGGCCCGAGAAGTTCCTTATTAGCTCAAACTATTTTTTGGAGAAAGCAAAAATACTTAGAATCATATCTGTGTAATATCAAATATCAATCTACTCACTAACTGAAAACTTTCAGCTGCGCGTGTATTTGAGAACATATGGACTGGAGCAAATGGTGCAAGCTGCGAGCTCTTCAGCTGGACTCCGGACAATCAAACGGGTTGAACAAACTTTACAAGACCTTGGGGTTTGTTTCTTCTCTATAATACATTTGTTTTGTTGTATATATACTTTGGAACCACTGTGGCGATCATCCTGGCCCAGATTTTTAACACATCATCAGAGGTGCAATCTCAGCTGTCTAATGATCAGGACTTGTGTTGTTGGGGTGCCATTTTACATGTGGATCAAGTTCTATTACATCGTGAAATCTCAGTTATCTGATTATCCAGACTTGTTCTGTCAGATTACAATTTTACGTGTGGCACAAGTTCTACATTTTCTCCCACCAATTTTGATGTTCCTAAGCATTTTTCTTTTCTTTCTTGTCCCTCCTGGTTTAACTGCCTTATAGAATGATAAATATTTCCCCACTAATTTGACTGGGAAGCTATGTTCTTTTCCCATCTGTAGGTTAATTTGAAGCCAAAGGTCCCAACAAAACTTGTCTGTGCGGAGCATCTTGAACTGAGGAAAGAGATACTAACCTTGTTAAATCTTCAAAAGCAGGTATTTGGCATTTTATTTTATTAGTATATGCTTTCAACAATTTTTTTGATCACGGGTTAGGTTTGGCTATAGAGTTCAGACTAAAGAACATTTTGAGATAACATTTTACGACTGTTTGAATATCATTAAAAAAATGTCTTCTTTGTGTTGCCTTATGTTTTGTTTCATAATGAAGCATCTCTCGTTAAATATCATTGTCTAGTGTAGGCAAACCCTGGAGTTGTTTGCTCAAGTGAAGATCGGCTGAGTCTTGCTCACACAGAATAGTTTGCCGCATATATCAAATGATTAGCAACAACACATCTCAATCCCAAACAAGTTGAGATCGGCTTTATGAATTCTCACTTTCATTCAAGCTCAATTCATATTATCATCATACTAAATAAAATTAATTTGAAAAATAAGTTAAATATATTGTAATAATAATAATAATAGAAGTTCTTTAACAAGTCTAAAACCTATCCTCAACTAGCTATCAAACAATTACTTAGCAGCAATTGGAAACCATTCAATTTCAATTAATTTGCTGCAAAGAAGTGAACTATCTAGGAGAAAGAAACACAAGTATATGTCAACAACAAAAATATACACATTGTAGTCTCACAAATTGGAGTTTGGTGAGGGTAAAGTACACAAACCTTACCCTACCCCTATCTCAGAGGTAGAGAGGTTGTTTTCGATAGACCCTCGGCTCTAGGAAAAACAAGCCAAATCAATCTAGAAAAAGAAGTAACAAAATGACGAGAAACATCAGATAATAACTAAAACAAAACTACAATGAAACAATATGATAATCGAGGTACAAGGAATCAACAAATAGTAACAGAAATTGAAGGACAAGAAACTACAAGAGTAATACTATGACTACTAATATGAACGGACATGAAGACAATGCATTGAGTTACCAGTTTTTTTTAAAAAGGCAATGCATCGATACCTACTACTCTTTTACCCTAATACGTGGCCTTTACACCCTCTTATCTAAAGTCATGTTCTCGGTAAGCTGAAATTGTATCAAGTCTTGTCTAATCACCTCTTCCCAATACTTCTTCAGTCTAACTCTACCTCTCCTGAAGTCATTAATACCTTACGTTTCACACACCTCCACACTGGGGCATTCGTGCATCTCCTCTTCACATGCCCAAACTATCTTAGTCTTTCTTCCTGCATCTTGTCATCCACTGTAGACACTCCTACCTTATCTCGGATATCCTTATTCTTAATCTTATATCTCTTAGTATCCCCACACATCTATCTCAACATTGTCATTTCCACAACTTTCATCTTCGAAATGTGAGAGTTCTTGATTGGCCAGCACTCCGCTCCATACAACATAGTTGATCTAAATAACACTCTGTAAAACTTGCCTTTAAGTTTTAGTGGCAACTTCGTATCACACAAGACTTTAGATGTTAGCCACTTAATCCACCCTTCACCAATACGGTGAATAACATCCTCGTCAATTCCATTTCCTTGGATAATAAACTCAAGATACTTGAAATTTCCTCTCTTTTGGATGATTTGTGTATCAAGTCTCACTTTCACGTTAGCTTCATGCATTACGTGACTGAACTTGCACTCAAATGCTTTGTCGTGGTTGTGCTCAACCTGAACTTTTTAGACTCTTAAGGTTTGTCTCCAAACCTCCAACGTAGCATTAACTCCGCCGCGAGGCTCGTCAATGAGAACTATGCTATCCTAAATAACCTACACCATGGCACTGCACCTTGAATTTTTCATGTTAATGTATCCATCACCAAGGCAAATAAAAAAGGGATATTTGACACAAATATGTCAGATATCCCAAAAAGAGTTTGAGGTTTATCTGACCAACTTGTCTCCTATGCTTTTTCAGTATATTATTTTCCATCATTTCTGATTAGATGGACTTCCATTTTCATCTCTCTCTCTCTCTCACACACACAGACACACACATTTTGGTTCAAAACCATCTCCCCCCTTCTGTGTATGTTTTGTTTTCATATGTGTTTGGAGATGCTTCATTTGCAAGGTTAGAGCTTCAATGACGACAGTTTTCACTTCTATCTTATCAGAAGAGGCCAATGACCCAATTTTGTTAATGCTCGTCTTGAAAATCAGGTACAATACAAGGAGGCAGAAGGCTCATCTTATCGGGAAGGTTCATATTCTGAAACACCTGGTACACCTCCTAAGGTGAGGATGCTGCTTATAACTCTGTAACCAACCTCTTTCCTTTTTCTAAAAAACTATATTTGTTTTAAGTAGTTTTTGGTGTTCCGCGAGATGAATTAGATAAAGATGTATCTTTTTGTTTGTGAGTAATGGAGTTGATATCTGCTTGTTGACAGCGTGCGCAACGTGCTACGGACCAAGATAGAACATTCATTCCCGAATCTACAAGTTTTGGAGGTAAGCAAATGACAGAAGTACTTGGGCTGTCTGTTAAAGGTGTACTCCATTATGATCAAACTGTTCTCTCTGTCTTTCAAACTCAAACATCATCTTTTTGTGCCAATAATTTTCATGTTCTATAGGGGAAAGAGCTGGTAAAAAGGACCAGAAACGCAAGGTATGTGTCGTTAATATTTTTAATGAATCTTCAAATTAATCCAAACAGTTCTAAGTCTACTATGTTGATTTGGGATCCAGGGGCCTGGACGATTATCAGAAGTTCCATCTTCACCAGCACAGTCAAAACGGCCTCGCAAGTTAAAAACTTCAGATGGATGAATTGGAGGGTTAGTGCATTGTCCATCTCAATGCCTGCCTTTATTTGGAGTAGTGCTTGAAAATTTAGCCATAGGATAGTACCAAATAGCTTAAATCTTTTGCTTGCTTAGTAGTAAATTTTCTTAATCTCATCTACACCTGTCTTTCCTCTGCTGTGTACTCAGGAATAAAGCTACAAGGAGCTGTATAATAAGCTGCTTGAATCAACTTCTTTGTCATGTGTTCTGCGCCTTTTTGAATTTGTTCCAGCATGAAACATGATCCAGCCTTTCAAAATTTCAAATGTGGCTGTCTCATTTGAGTTGCACAAAAAATGTTAGATGTCCCCTCTAATGCCTTCTATGGAGATTGGGTCCTCCTTTGCATCAGAGTACAGTCCCCGCAGTCTGTATATACATCTGTATCTTATAGTTGTGATTAGCATGTTAACCTCACCTTTCTATCATGTCTTTTTGGCATGTCACTAAATTATTGAGCCGTGTTGGCTGTTTCTGTATTAACACATCAAAGTAGTTGTGCTTTAGTAGCGTTTAGATTGCTTACCAGGATGGACTGATATGAGTTGACACTGCATAGAAGCTGAAACGGAAAGTGTAGTTATTTCCAACCATAATATTATATATTTGGATATTATCAAAGAATTATTATGATGTCATCATGTATGATCGCATGAAGCACAGATAATTTACCTAGTTAATGTATACAAAAAGAGAAACAAAGTTTTATCTTTGCTAGATATTTTTCATGCTTAATCATAGTGTCTTTCTAAGTTAGTGATTTTCTAAGTGAATTATTCAAAGTTTAGTCTGTTGTCATCTTCTAATATTTCAACAAATTGACAATCTTAAAAAGCTATGTATTAATGATGTGTACGCTGAAAACAGAGAATATAAAATTGACTAATTAAGCAGGATAATAAAAATTTAAACACACCCTAAATCATCACACTTTTTTGCTTGTCGATTTAATTAGAACATGATGCATGTAGACGAAATCTTAAACAAAAAAGTTGAGAAACTGGAAACGGATTCAGATTATACTTTTTTCAACATTCTCCGATCAAAAAGTTAGTATTACATATCATTAATCATGAAATAGCAGCAATCCATACTTCAAGAGGACATACTGGGAGCAGTTACAGAGGTTTATTTAGCAAGACTCTCCATTTCAGTACGTATCTTCTTCATCTCTTCTTGAATGTCCTTAAGCTTTGCCTTTAAATCATCAACTTTGCGTTCCTTTGCCTCCTTCCTCGAATTATTCAGGGACAGTTTATCCTTTAATTCTGCTATTTGTTTGTTGATCTCTTCATTCCCTCCATCAGTACCTTTTTTCTCCATATCTGCAAACTCTGTTTCAACCTTTGCCTACTTCAATCTCGTACAACATGACACATCAAATTCTGTTGGGTTTTAAAAGGTGTCAATGGTTGCGACTTTTCCAATGGGTTGTGACTTTTTTGAAGATTTATGACTGATTGTGACTTTTTTGATAAGGCACAATATGCACCTCTTCATATCTAATCTTCTACCCTTCTTCTTGCTTGGTAACATCGCAAACTACAGGACATGAGGAAAATAATTAATTACATACTTGTAAAGCATTTAATATAAATCTAATAATTGAGGCCAATAATCAACTCAAACTAATACAGTATGGAAATTGTGATGATAACAACACAACTCTTACAAGCCTAATATCTTTACTTCCATATTATTTCCTGGCCCTAATTTGATGAAGTAAGATGAGTTTTTCAACGTTGTTTGTGCATGTTTTAATAGGAAATCAGATCAAGTTAGAGAGAAAAATTCAGATGTTCTGCACAATTGATTTGCAACAATGACCTACATTATTAATGCGAACAGCATAATTGAATTGTAAAAAATACTTCTTTTTCATAATATCCTCCTAATCAATACATATAGTGGAGGTGGGAAGAAACTTGGCCACTTCATCCATACTGTTATTTCTTTACATAGTGAACATGTACTGTAAGTTTGCTCGAAATGGTTGGGATTATACATCTCTCCTACATAACAGACAATAGTATTGGCATTAAACTTAACAACTTCTCAAAATACTGTCCGAATCAAGCTAGTCAGTGAACACAACATTGACAATATCGGGGAACTTCTCTTTGATTGCTGCTTTGACTCCTGATCCAATAGACTCAGGCCCTACATACTTCACATTGCAATTGCCTTCCTCAACAGATAAAACTTCCACACTACCACCGAAATTTTTAATGGCAGGTCTTAATATATCGAGGTGAGCATTCACAGCCTGCAGGAACATGAGTTCTTAGTTAGACATTTTGAATGCAGTATCATCTATTAGCAACTGAATTTGCAAATATTCACCTCAGCAGTGGTTTCAACTACTTGTTCATTGTATACTTGGCGAATATCTTTGATGGCTTCTCCAAACTTTTCTTTGAGTACCTTTTCAATCCCCATCTTCATTGTAGTTGTTGCGCTAGGACAACTCTCGCACGCTCCTATATCCATTGCATACAAAATATTAAGCATTTATGAATCCAAACGTAACCATAAATGTATCAGAAATTTCTTAAGCAAACTCGTTAGCACATTTAAGGAGAAATATCATGGCGGTTGACAACCATTTCTTCTTTTTGAGATTTTGTTGAACAGTTATGTTGCTCAAGACCTGTTCCAAAGGGCCCACCATTACCCTCTAACTCTAGCAGCACACACCAAATGGCACCTCACTCCTCACTCCATGAAACAACTATTGACCATTCACATGAAGTAAGCTAACAATTGAATTCCGGATTCAAATCTATTGACAGGATAAATCCTGATTGGTATGTAATGAATCATTTGATCCTCTCTCCCTATACATTTTATTATTTCCAGTCTCTCCTTCCTCCTCTGATATTCTTCTTTGGTATTTAGATGTATATGGTTTTTAAGTCAGAGCCATGAAAAATGATTTCATGATTTGCTACGAAGTTTGTACTCTGTCTATCTTTTTCTTCTATTTCAAATTAAATGTTGTGTTTTAACCTTCTTCTGTACTTTTGGTATTTTGCTGAGTTTTTTAATATTACCCTTTGTTATAATATTCCTCTCTTTGGGTTCTGCCAAACATTGGAAAATTTAAATTATAGAATTTTAAACCACCCCAACCGTTGAAAAGTTTAAACTATGAGTGAGGACACATTTATTTATCCCCCACATTGCGGGCCTGACTTTCTTTATGATGGCACTTGGGGGGGAAATCTTTTTTGATGAGGGAGAGAGGGAAGTATTTACTAATAATGTCTCAATAAAAATAGAAACTATATTCTACACTCCGAGAAAAATACACCCGAAACACAAGAAAGAAAAACAGAAACCTGATCTTTAAAAAAATTTGCAAGCTTATCTTAATTAAATATTTTAGCTTTACGCTAAGCAAGTTCTGCTTAGCTACTCCAGTGAAGTATACTGGAAGATAGAAAGGTATCAAAAGGCATGAGGAAATAAAGATCTCTATCCTATTATGTTTATCTTGTTTAGGGGCTACTAAAGCATGTGTAGGTTTTGGAAGTGTTCAACAGAAATAAGAGAGAAGAATTGGTTGTTAACCAGTATAAATATCTGAAAATCAATTATTACAAAAAAATTCAATGAACATTAATCAATAAATGTCCATTATTAATGAACTCCATTTGGCTTACCTTATTTGGCAAACATATTCTGCAAGCTTAGGCTGGTTTGGAACTGTTAAGCTCGGAGACTCATTTAATTCCCTATTGAGGGAAAAACAACATTATCTAATCTATTAGTAAGTATTTTACAGAAAATAAACTAAATCAAATCGAAGGAGCAAGTAGCGATTGCCATACAACATAGTTTGGTGCATCCAACTGCGGTCCCCCCCCTTTAAAATTGTTACTCACCCCATCCCACTCCCCGTTTCACTTTGTATGTCATAGTTTGACGTCACAAAGTTTAGTAAAGAGAGAAAGACTATCAAACTTTGTGATCTTAAGTGTGCTATAATATTTGTGTGGCTATAGAACTTCTGAAATTTGTTGTCTTAAGCACTTGCCATAACAATTTTGTTATTATAAAATCTTCTCATTAAGAAAATATAGGAATGTCAAATGTGGCATTCTTTTCTGAACGGACGAATAACGAAACAGTGCCAAACAAAGTGGAAGGGAGGCAGTAATATATACTAAGTCAAAAATTCATATGAGACTTGCTTTTAATTTATTAAATCTCAAACTTCGTAAATAGGAACTTTGACACTAGTTTCTTGGGTTCATCTCTCTGCAGCACACATAATGTCAACTCTAATCCAGTGCTTACTCAAAACCAAGACTATAGAATCAGGATACAAGTACGCTTTCTCCAATTGTTGCTGCATGTATGCATCCCCATATCATTGAAGTTGTTCGCGTATATTCAAGGATGGAGTGGGGACCATAACCTTCCAGAGCTTATACTTTGTTGTTTACTAGGAAATGTGGCATCATATATTTATGCATTACACCATCCTCCTAAAATTTTCAACTTATAACTTAGTAAGCCCCTCACAACCCTGGCAGGGAGAACATAATTCACTAAACTACCCTCAATGGACTCATTGTGCACTGTTGATCACAATCTCGCATCAAGATACTAGGTACCAGTGGTTAGTCGAATTCTCAAAGAGGCCAAAGGCAAGGTCACCCACTATCTCCCCACTTATTTCTTTTAGTAATGGAGGTTGAGTCAGATGATTAAAACTGCTGTGAGAAGTGGCTGGATAAAAGGCTTTAAAATGGCAGGTCATTCAGGAAATTCTACAGAAAGTTCTCATTGTCTTTGTGCTGATGATACCTTGTTGACATGTGAGGCTGAAAGAGAACAAGTGCTGCACTTGAGGGTGGTTATGTTCGCTTTTGAAGCAGTAAAAATCAACATGGCTGAGAATTCAATGTTTTCTCTGATTGTTGAGAGTGATATTAATATGTTGACAGTGAAACTTATATATTGGCTAATATCACGGGTCCCAAGATTGAAAAGTTTCCTTCCACCTGTTTGGGACTGCCTTTAGGTGCTAAATTCATAGACAAATCTGTGTGGAATGGTGTAATTGGGAAGTGTAAAAAAAAGTTGACTCCTTGGAAGCAACAATACCTATCATTTGGGGGCAGATTGACATTAATAAATAGTGTTTTTGATAGCATTGGAAACGTATCTAATGTCTCTGATCCCTATGCCAGCTAGTGTGGTGAAGAATATTAATAAGATCAGAAGGCAATTCCTATGGGAAGGTAATGCAGAAAGGAGAAAATTTCATTTAGTAAAGTGGAGCATTGTGAATTGTGTCAAAACATAAGGAAGGGAGTCTGGGAGTTAGAAATCTTAGAGCTCACAATCAAAGCTTGTTATGTAAATGGGTACGGAGATTAAATGATGGGGTAAAAGTTACCTGAGAAGAGGTAAAGAGTAATTTATGGAATAGAGGGATTTTGGGCACCTAAAGCAGTGAAGACACCATATGGAGTAACTGTTTGGAGACATATCTGCAATCTCTTGGAGAAATTCAACAAGTATGTTGTTATGAGGATAGGCAATGGAGAAAAGATCAGACTTTGGGAAGATAATAGGGATGGCTTTGGTTTGCTGAAAGATCAATTTTCCAATCTGTACAGATTGGCATATAATCTGAAAGTTCTCTTAGCTGATATAATTACTGATTCAGGATGGAACTTCCAGCTCAGAAGGAATCTCTTTGCCAAAAAAATGGAAGAAGTTGATTTCTTTATTCAGAAGATGCAATAAGTAATCTTAATTCCAGAAAGTGAAAATAGGCTAATTTGGGAAGCTAACAAAAAGGGTTCTTTCAATGTCAGCTCAACAACAATAAGAAACCCCGTGTAACTCCACAAGTGGGGTCTGGAGAGGGTAAGATGTACACAGCCTTATCCCAGTCTTTATGGGGTAGAGAGACTATTTCTGATTGACCCTCGGCAACCCTCCTCCTTTATTTGGGCTTGGGACCGGCAATGTGAACGTTCTTTTACTGTCAGCTCATTTTATAAAATACTTTATGCTATTTAGCCAGTGCAAGTACTAAAATAGCCTTGGAAGATGATCTGGAAGACTACAGTCCCAACATAAGTTGTTCTTTCTTCGGGTTAGCTAGTATCTCATGAGGCATGACTAGCTCAAGAAAATTTGGAGAGAAGGGGTTCGATAATGTGCAGATGCTACTTGTGTGAGAAAGCTTGTGATTTGTGGATCATATTCTTGTGTGTTGTGAATTTATTCGGCAAGTGTGGACCATGTTCTAGCTAACTTTGGCATCCATTGGACAAGTCCTATGAAGTTCAAGAATGTGTTAAGAGTGCCGGGAAAC
Source organism: Solanum chiquidenum (assembly GCA_029582725.1). Lineage (NCBI taxonomy): Eukaryota > Viridiplantae > Streptophyta > Magnoliopsida > Solanales > Solanaceae > Solanum > Solanum chiquidenum. The sequence continues at coordinate 5,861 of JAJOOS010001646.1, read as the reverse complement.
TGCATGTCCAGTAGCATCCCTTATAAAGATCTGGTGAGCTATTCCTCTTGCATAGCTTGGACTATATGGAAAGAAAGAATCAAAGAAATAAGAGATGTTTTGAACACAAAAGGGAGCAGTACAGTCTGTTAAATATAGTTGTTTGCACCACTTGTACTGTTGGAAAGATGGAGATGTTTTTATGAATTCAGATAACATGATGGACATACTAGACTGCTTAGGATCTTAATGTAATCAAGCCAGCATTTTCTCACTACTTTCGCAGTATCAGCTTGATACTGTTTTAATAAAATCTTACCTTATAAAAAAAAACTAGATAGCATAGCACATAACTACATGCTTTAGAGTTTAGACTAGAAGCATCTTTGCCAGATTTCCGAGCCTTGTCCTGTACTAACATCATAATCTATCATCAGCATCATCTAAACATAAAGTACAATGGTAACTAAGTCCTATAGTCAACTCTGTGAGAACCTCTGATGGATACAATCAAATAACTTCTCACTTCTCAGAGATATGTTCCTTTTGCCTCATTCTAACATTCCATCTTCACATCAAATTAAGTCCAGAATAAAAACACAAATGCAGACACCACCAAAAACAAAAAAAATCATTGGCATGGCTCTATTATGCTGCAGACTTGCAAAACCAAAGAATTTCTAACAATTTACATAGACTCGGAAATAGCTTCCCTAGAGTACAAGGTGATCAGAAATGATAAGATTGTTAAATTTCTTGTCTAAAGGAGTGCAAGTACCAAATATTCATGAGGAAAGATGGATGGGTTAGTGATAGATATCCATAACTGTATAGGTCCAACTCAAACCTTGAGTAAAGAGTTAATTTTTGTGGCAATACAAGCATTTCATCTACAGGAACAAAAGTTCAAACTGACTCAGAAAGACAACAACTTGATACCTGCTACAAATAATCCCTCAATCGACTAATGACTAATGGAGTAATATTGAAGTGCTAGCAACAAATCAAGTGAATTGGATAAAGAAAAACTGACCTTGAAGCTGGAGAGAAACGACACCGTCTTCCACAGAAACGACCTCTACGTTTCCACCATCAGAAATGAGATAAGGTCGAACATCTTCAAGAACCATATCGACGTTTTCAGGGGTGAGCTCGAATTGTTTAGCAGAGTAAAGACCTGGGGATGGAGCTGGGGCAGGGGACCCATCGACGGTAGCTTTAACAAGATTGAATCTTTTATGAGCTACGCTGGATCTCTTGAGGAAAACGGACGAGGGCTGTAGATTTTGAGACTTGAGTGGAAGTTCCGGCATGCATATTGAAGAGGAAATTTGGGAAACGCCTATTGCTGCTATATGCGCCATTGCTCTGCCTTGGACTTGTTCTTTCTAATTTTTGTTTGTTGTGGTGGTTATTTGTGATAGATCATGGACCTAAGTGATGGACAAACAAAAATTCTATATAACCTCATTTATATTTTTTTGAGTCTTTTTTTAAAAAAATAATATTTTTTTTTAATGTTTATTAGTCAATCAGATTGCGGCATGGATGAAAGGGAGGCTTGCATCTGAGTTTTGTGTTACAAGAAGGTATCACCTAAGTTTAAAGGTATATTTTTATAGAGTAATGGTTAGATCGGTTTTGTCGTATGGAGCGAAGTATTGGCTAGTCAAGAACTTTCAGGTTCAGAAGATGTAAGTGGGAAAATGAGAATGTTGAGATGATTGTATGGGCATAGTGCATACTAGGAGCGATAGGATGAGGACTTTCCAGACGAAATCAGAATGGTATGGGCATGTGAAGAGGGATGTGTAGATGCTCCAATAGGGAGGTGCAAGAGGCTGGATACAATGGGTTCGGGGAGAGGTAGTGATAGGCGGAAGAAGTATTGGAGATAAGTGATTTGGCAGGATATGACACATTGTAGCTTATCGAGGACATGCATGACCTAAGATACGAGAGTACGGAGGTTGTGGGTAAGGGTAGAAGGTTAGCTTATTCCAGTCTTTGGTTGGGTTGAGCTATTGTCGATCGTAGTAAAAAACATATTCATGTAGTCTTTAGTTTTGAGTTTTTGATTATCATATGTAGCTTATTGTGTTTAGGTGACTGCACCTTCTTGTTAATGTTACAGTCGCTTTTTTTTTTTGCATATATGCTCCACATCATTTTGCTATTAGTTGTCATGTTTTTCTTTTGATTTGTTTGAGTTGAAGATATTTCGCAAGTATACTCTTTACCTTGAAGAGAGAGTGGTAAAATAAGAGTCACTATTCTTCTTCAAACTCCACTTTGTGGAATTTCATTTGATTAATTATTGTTATCTTGTTGATTAATTGATTAGATACTTGGGGATTAATGTTAATTAGATAATAGAAGTAAAATTTTACTTCTTAATTACCGGAAAGAGACCACCAATTTAGTTTATTAGTTAAGAGTTTTGAATAATTAATTGTGAACTTGTCAAATATTCCAAGTCAACATCGATATGCATGGTGATATTCTAACATGATTTAGCAAATAATTGTGCACAAAGCTTTCTCCAAAATTGTAATAGAAAAAACTTGAACTCTTACTGTTAAAGATATAGTGGAAAAGTTGTAACCATCTTTAAAATTAAAAGTATTAATTCAAATTTCAAATCCTTATCTTTCTGTTATTATTAAAAACAAAAAAAACACTACAATATAAAATTTACGGTTAGACTTTTTGAAATATTTAATTTCACCATTTAAATATGTGTTTTTAGATTAAATTCGATTTTTTTTAAAAATAATTGTAGCCACACTAATCCAGAAAATACTTGCTGCCACACCAAAAAAAATCTCAATTAAAATAAATAATTTAAACGGCTCTCAATTGTAAAAAATAAAAAATAACTGTAATAGTATTTTTTTTTTAAAATCTCAATTCAAATGAAGAAATTAATTAATTCAACCAATTTCAGTTTTCAATTCAAAGATTAATTATTATTTTTTAATATAATGATAATTAACTCTCTTTTTTTTTTTTAAAAACGATAGGTTGTGTGCATGTGTATGTGACGTGCAAATGGTGGATGGGAAGTGATGAGAGTGGGCTACGTGCTTAGTGCAGTAATTGAAGTTAGTTTTGTTAATTAGTTTAAACTCATTAAATATCTGCAAATTCTATATATTTATTTACTGCAAAAAAAAATATGGTAAAACACAATTTTAACTTTCAAATAAAATGATTATTCTTTCATGAGCAAAGGCCTTCGAAATATTTAGTGTTTTAGAAGTAGAAGAGGGGATTGATATTTGTTTTTAGGGAAAATTACATAATTAAAGCTATCATATATAATAGTTAATTATGCTTCATAACTACAGTTTAACTTAAATATAAAAAACGGTTAGATTATTTTGTATCAAAACGTGTAAGTTTCTCTTTCTTCTTTTACCACCTACTCTCTCTTATCACACCCACTATTCTATCTCTTAAAATCTCTCACTTCCCCTTAAATAATTTAACCAAATTAAAATTAAAATTTTGAAAATTTTATTAATCCAATTTTGAAAATTCAAATTTTTAAAATTATAATTACGCAACTCCAGTATTGTATTATTGTACAATTAATTTTATTAGTTAATTTGTATATGTATATTTATTTGATTTAAACTTGTGTTTTATTTGTCTATATTTCATAATTTTAAGACATATACAAGTATGCTTTATATACTTCAAATACAAATATGATGTACTAAATAACTTGTTTAATTTATATAACTCAATTTATACAAAACCTATAATATACAATTTGTTCATAAACATATACAAACTACTACTATACATCATATTGTTTATACAAACTGATATACTTCAACTGTGATTTTTCTTTATAAACTTGATTCAATTATTTACATACAATTGTTATATACAATGAGTCGTGTTTTTTTTTTCCGTCAAAAAGAAGAAGAAGTCATATTAGGTAAGGAATTCTAATCAGATATAAATTAAGGGACCATTTTCCTTTTTTGTAAGTGAAATTGCCGCATCATTTAAGGAAACTTAATAAACAATTTGTATAATCAATTAAAGAAATTCGAATTATACAAATGTGAATCAGTTTAGCCATTAAAACTATAGCTACACTACGTAAATAGACAAACTCTAGCTAAGAAAGCCTACTATATTTGAGATCTTAGCTATTTATAAAAATTTCCCTTTTTTATTCTTCTTATGCTAATAAAAATGAACAAATATTAAAATTGCGACAACAAGAAATAGCAAAAGATTTCAGATCAATTAATTATAAGTACTAAATTTGTTCTTTTAATTTACAGTCGTAAGTGAAATGTAAGATTGGAGGGAGTATGTAACTAGCCAACATCTAGTGTTTTGCATGATACCATGATAAATAAAGCATCCATGTAAAATTACATATGTATATATAATTTTTTATTTATCGACTTTATATAAATACGGGATGTGAGTAGACTTTTACTTATATCACTCGTCTTTATAAACCGTATTTTATCTAAATTATGTTCTTTTTATTTCAATTTATGTGAAGAAATTTTGAATATGAATATTATGATGTTTAGTTTTGATAACGAATTTGGATATACAATCTTTAATTTTTAAAAATAAAATTGACACAAAAAGTACTATAGCTCAACATAACTAATAACTTATAATAATTTTTAAATGAAAATTATATGTAAAATTGTTTGACTCTCTTAATATTACAGTAATATTTTCCCATAAAATGAGACGAAGCAATAGAATATAGTTGGTCAAATACGTAGACAAGCCCCTATAACTTGTCCTTATTTTTCATTTTGACACTCTCATCTTGTTTCATTTAAATTCTTCAATTTCATTTTTTATGTATCATTTAAACATAAAAATATTTAAATATTTATGCTTTCATTATTTACATTTATACTCTTCAACAACAATTTTACACTTTTTATAATTTTTGCATATTTTTGAGCAAAAAATAATTGATGAATTACTCTAATTTTTATATTTTTTTTAAATCATTGATAATCCGACAAAGTCCATCAAATTTTAACCTTTTAAGTAGTATTATTAGTAATGAATCAAAGTCTTTCTTTATTCATATTAATTAAATTAATAATGCCGAGTTAAAAATACGTATATTTAAGTTAAATCCTAATGACATTTTTAAAAAATGGCGTTATTTAATTGATTGTTTCGTACCTTTTATTATGTTTATATCATACGTGCTGAATAGTTTACATCTGATAAAAAATTTAAAGGAAAAATCCTTTTGGCCAGAAAATTTGACCATAATTTGGCCATAATAGCTCAAATACATGTTCACACTATAAACTGATTTATTTTTTGACAACTATACCCTTCTTTGTCAAATTTATATTTTTCTTATTAATTTATTCATTAATTATGCTTCAATAAATGAGAAAGTTTTCCAATACATAGTAAATTGACTAATTTTTAAATTTCTCTAACTTCCATACATACATGGCTTTTAATTTCTTTTAATAATATTGTGAAATGGTCAAAGGCCAATACATATGTAGTTTTTTTTTCTTCCTTAATTTTCTGAGAAAAAATCTATAAAGAATACAAAATTTAAATTGATAATTAGAATACAAAATTTAAAATTTAGAATATAAAATATAAAATTTACATTACAAGATAAACTTACTCATAAAATTAAATTCAAAATAATTTTAACTCAAACTCATCTTCTTGTAAAGTCTATCATAGATGTGTCGATCTTTTCACAACTACAAAAAAATTACAAATATGACCGCAAAAGAAAATAATTTTAGTTTTTTCTTCTTTTCTCTCTTTTATTCCATTCTCACTCTTTCTTTTTATTTTTCATCCTTTTCAAAATAATAAATTAAATAAAAATAAAATATTCAGAT
>JAJOOS010001645.1:0-26901 GCA_029582725.1 Solanum chiquidenum | reverse complement strand
ACTCTTTACTGAACTCAAAACTTAAGTCTTAAAACAAAGTTAAAACATTTGTAAAAGACTTCTTAAAATATGGTTCATGCCGAATTATGGACATGAACGACTCAATGCAAGGTTTTCAATAACCATAGATAGAACTCAAATACTTGGAAATCAAGAACTTCAATGATACTACTCATTTCAAGAATGCTCAACTCAGAGTTCATGTGGAATTATGAGCATGAACTACTCAACTCAATAACTCAAAGATACTTCTCATCCCAAGATTGTTCAACTTATAATGTTCATGCGAAATATGAGCATGAAATATTCAACTCAAGGACTCAAAGATACTTCTCAAAAGGGATAAGGAACTCAACACTTAATGGCTTAGAACTTGAAGATACCACTTCTCTGAAAGATGCTCAACTTATGAAGTTCATGCGAAATTATGGGCATGAAACAACTCGACTCGATGGTCTACATAATTATATGGAAGTCATGTATACGACTCTTCTTATTCTCTGACTTACTTCTTCAAAACTTAGTTCAAATCGATAGTTGATCTCAAAGGATTCACAATTAAACTCAAACGCTTTCGGGAACTCTACTCTTAACTCTCTCTTGAATGTGAATTATGAATTCAAGAGTTATGGTTCATGATATGAAGGATATAGGTGATAGTGTAGACTCATGAATACATTCTCCTCACTCTCATGCTCACTTACTCGAGTCTTGAAATAAGTTATTAGAAGTTGTAGAAGATTCCTCAAAGGATTCAAAGGGACTTTCTCAAAAAAAGTTTGAGAGAACTCTCAAGACTTGACTCTCAAGTCTACCTTGAATGTGATTTGTGAATTCAAGGTTGTGATTTGTGATAGGAATGATCTCGTGATGTTTAGGAGTGTGTTTAGATAGTTGAACATGAAAATCGATCAAGAAATCACTGTCTGGAAGCAAGTCCGCGACGTGGAGATGAATTAAAATATTTGGTCGCCAATTAAATTTTGAGGCAGAGAGGTTTGTGACCTCTCCGCGATGCGAAGACAGACTTTATGAAATGGGGAGGAAGGTCCGCGACGCGGAGCCAAGTGTCAGATTTGCCCGACTTTTCTCTCCTTCGTTTTCTAACCCCAAATCGCCTAAATTCTATTCTTTTTCTCAATCTCTCTTTAGATTTAGAAAACCAGCACATGTACACTAGAATCTAACGCTAACCCCTCTATAAATCGACACATTAACCTCAAGAACTCCTCAATCTCACCCCAATTCAAGAGCGAAAGCAAATTCATGAATACATACCAAGAACATCAAAGCTTCAACTTTTAAAACGAATTTAAAGCTAAAATTAACATGATTGGCGTGTGGGTGAACAAACCCAACACTATGGAAGCTTACATACCTGAAGGAACCATCTTCTTGAAGTAACTTGAAGGAAAAATCTTGAAAGATGAACCCTAACCTTAGCGTTTCTTGAATTTCTTGAGCGTAGAATCTTTGGAGTGAATGAGAGGGTTTAGATTTAAGAAAACTGATTTTCTACACGTTTAGGGAAATTTAGATGACCTCCTAAGGGTTTTTAGAACTAAAATACCCCTAAAGAAATAATTAAAACGAGGTGGGACTCAGAAAGATCTTTCACCAGGCAGTGAGGTCCGTGTTGGCTCCGCGTCGCGGAGCTGCTGCCAGGTTTGCGCAACGTTAGTAAATCCATCATAACCTTTTACTCAGAGCTCGGAATTTAGCAAACTCGGTGGCGTTGTAAAGAGGACTCGAAGGGATTTAATTTTCTATATTGTAGCTCACCTAACGCATCTTGTACTAGGAGTTATAGTCATTTGAAGTTGACCCAAAACTTAAGAAAAACATAGGAATGACTTGAATGAACTCTCTTCAGTTCTTTTTGGAACTCAAGGTGCTACATCTAGTGACCTTAATACTCAAGAAATTTTAAATTCGTTGCAAAAATCTCACTCACTACGAAGAACGGTTCGGGTCTTCGCTCAAAAAAATCCAGGGGTGTTACAGATACATTATTTATACTCTCTCTCCATCCTATTATATGCTAAAGTGTTACTATTCGAGGAGTCAAATATTTTGTTTTAAAAAAAAATTGATTCATTAGCTATGTTAATTTAGAGTAATTTTTGTGTATACATTTACTTTTTAAGAAATTGAAGAATTTATACCCAAATTCTTAGTCAAACAAAGATGTTTTAATCATTGTACTTAGTACATATAATTTGAGACAAAGGAAGTACATATTATAAGTAAAAAATCTCAAATACAAGAACAAGATTTTGACTCAAGGTTATGTCGAACAAGTAAGCAATACTGTAATTATGTTCCTTGTATATAATGCTTAATTTTTAGGCCAGATTAATGTTTGCGTAATCAAGACACAACTTCCAATTCGAGTGTCTACAATCGTACAATAGTAAAGTAACCCAACCAAGGATTGGGGTCGAGTCCCAAGGGAGTGGTTTTGAGAATTAATAGAAAACTAAAATTTAGTTCTTATTAGTCATAGCTATAGACATTATTGAATATAAACTTACTAAATCTAAAGGGGGTGACGCAAGCGTCAATTATCAATGGGAGGTTTTGTATTAATTAACAACTAAAACAACAAAAACAAAAAGATGTTAGGGAGACGGGATTCTTGGGATGTGATAGGAATATGGGGGTGACGCAAGCGTCAATTATCAATCGGGTAAATGCTATTGATAATCAATTGCTGAACAGTTGTATCTAGGCTAAACTTTAGTGGGTGTAAATTCTCTCTCAAGGAGCTTACCCCGAATCAACTCGGTTTCTCTCTAACACCGAGTTGCCGCTTTTAAGCACAGCCTCCGCCTTAGCTCATTCACTCTCTCGAGCTGAATGTGTGGGAAAAGGCCTAGGATTCACTCTCTCGAGCTGAACCCATGACGACCCAATAACCACCGGCTATCGATTTAGTAGTCTTAATTTTGAAACCTCTCTCTCGAGCAAGCCAAAAACACTAAGATAAAATCATATTTGCAACTACAATCCCATTAATTTCAAACACAACTACTAAACAAAATTATATTTAAATAGTAAACAGACTAACAATAAGCAATACCCAACACGAAATTTAACCCATATTCACAAAATCACACCCCAAGAATTGGGTTTTAGCTAGACATAGAAAAAAGGAAGAAAATGATACTAAATCGAAGTAACATCAACTGGGTATGATTTATATTCACTTTAAATGAGTCTAGGATGAAGAATCTTCAACACCCACTTCCAATTTCTTGGAATTGGAAGTCTCCAATTTCTTGGAATTGGAAGTCTCCAATTTCTTGGAATTGGAAGTCTCCAATTTCTTGGAATTGGAAGTCTCCAATCTTCAAAAGCTCAGAGCAAGGTCTCTCTACTTGAAACTTAGAAAAATAAAATGTTGTATCTGAAATTGCATACTAAGATGAAAATTCAACTAGTATTTATAGTTGTCAAAAAAATGTGTTGCGAAGGATCACTCGGCCAAGCTAGTCGGGGTCGCCGATGCACTCGGTGACCCGCCCTTTGGTCTGCTTCATCGCCTTTCAACTCTTGATTTCAGCATCTTCGCGTTCTGGATCATTGGGCGATATAGTACTGCTTCGCGGAACTGTTCGGCGACACGCCGACTGCTCCTTTTCATCGCCGACTTGATCTTTTCCTTCAGGGCTCAGGACACTGGAACTTTGGGTGAGATTAAGGCCTTCGGCGACTCACCGAATGCATTAGGCGATCCTCAGGCCTTCTTTTCTTCGTCATTTCAGCCGTTTTGTTCCTTTTTGCCAAGTAGTGTCTATGCCTTGCCTCAAACTCCACATACCTGAAATTAAGGATTTACATCAGTTATTGAGACAAAATATGCATTTGAGGACACTAATTCTATTAAAATGAAGCCCTAAATAAGTCCAAATTGTGGACTCATCAACACCCCCAACTTAAACTTTTGCTTGTCCTCAAGTAAAACTCAAGTTCGGCAGTTCAAAAAGGATGTCTCGAACAGTGCTACACAAGACTCAATCATGAATGCACACGCAAGACTCAATTTACTCATACGAAGATCAAATGTGCACTCAAAGTTTCAAGTTGTGACACACCATTATCAAAGAATCTCAAGCTCACTATACTTGCTTCAAATGCAAGTTCAAGCTCAACAAAGGAAATCAAATGCCCTCACACAGAAGAATGATTCCATATTCACACTCAATGGTTCAACAATTTAAAGTTCTAGAATCAAATGCAATGCTCACACTCACAAAGAAGAACACAATGCATGCTTTCACCCATAGGTTTGCTTGTATTTTCCAATAGACAATTGTTTCAGCTCACTCATGATCAAAAAAGTATTTTCAAGGCTTGTAATGGACTGAGTGCAAAGGTATGGTCATTTAGGCTTATAGGCTGAAAATCTTCATGAAATGTGATTTGAACAACATCTTTTTTCCTTCTCTTTATCAATTTCATTCAAGCTCAAAAGTCACCTCTTATTTATCTTTCATGAGTCATTGGAAACCCCATTTTCTTTGTATTTCCACAACTTTATTTCACCACTTTTTGTTTCCTTTTTTCTTTTACAATCTTTTCTTCTCTTTTTTTTTTATATGGAGGGGTTCCATTTTTCTCAAAACATGGGCACAAGGGACTTCTTTGCATTTACTTTATTTGCCTTCTCTTTTCACCACAGCCCCAACTTAGGCTTTTGGCCTAAGTTGACTATTTAAACAAACCATAGATCATGAGGATTATGGGTAATGGATCAATAAAAGGTAGCAATGTTATCAAGTTTCTTCCAAGAAAAGGTTAAGGTTCAAAGGGTGCTCAAAAGAGGTTCACACACTCACAAGGTAGGCCACAAAAGAGGTATATGTTAAATTAGTTCACACTCTTTAAAGTTGCCTAGGATCATCTCAAGAAATTGCATCACTTAGTCAACCGGACCAACGGGGCAAATTTTAGGTGTCATCACACATGGTTCACGGTAAGCTCATCACACAACTAAAACAGCAAAAACAAAAAGATGCTAGGGAGACAGAATTCTTGGGATGTGATAGGAATATGGGATAAACTACAAAATTGGGTAAATGTTATTGATAAGCAATTGCTGAACATTTGTAACTATGATAGACTTTAGTGGGGGTAAATTCTCTCTCGAACAACTTACCCCGAATCAACTCGGTTTCTCTCGAACACCGAGTTATCGCTTTTAAGCACAACCTCCACCTTAGACCATTCACTCTTTCAAGTTGAATGTGTGGGTAAAGGCCTAGGATTCACTCTCTCAAGATGAACCCATGATGACCCAATAACCACTAGATTTCGATTTAGTAGTCTTAGTTTTAAAACCTCTCTCTCGAGCAAGCCAAAAATACTAAAATGAAATCGTATTTGCAACTACAATCCCATTCAGTTCAAACACAACTACAAAAAGAATCACATTTAAACAGCAAATATACTAACAATAAGCAATACCCAACAGGAAATTTAACCCATATTTACAAAATCACACCCCAAGAATTGGGGGTTTAGCTAGACATAGAGAAAAGGAAGAAAATTATATCAAATTGAAGTAACATCAACTGGGTATGATTTATATTCACTTTAAACGAGTCTAGGATGAAGAACCTTCAACACTCACTTCTAATTTCTTGGAATTGGAAGTCTCTAATCTTCAAAAGCTAAGAACAAGGTCTCTCTACTTGAAACTTAGAAAAATAAAATGTTGTATCTGAAATTGCATACTAAGATAAAAATTCAACTAATATTTATAGTTGTCAAAAATATGTGTTGCGAAGGATCACTCAGCGCAGTTAGTGGGGGTCACCGATGCACTCGGCGACCCACCGTCTGCTTCATCGCCTTTTAGCTCTTGCCTTCAGCATCTTCGCGTTCTGGATCATTGGGCGATATAGTACTGCTTCGCAGAACTGTTAGGCGACACGCCGACTGCTCCTTTTTATCGCCGACTTAATATTTTCCTTCAGGGCTCAACACACTAGAACTTTGTGCGAGGTTAAGGCCTTCGGTGACTCGCCGAATGCATTAGGCGATCCTTAGGCCTTCTTTTCTTCATCTTTTCAATCGTTTTGTTACTTTTTGCCAAGTAGTGTCTATGCCTTGCCTCAAACTCCAAATATCTTTTCTTCATCTTTTCAGTCATTTTGAAGACACTAATTCTTTAAAATGAAGCTGTAAATGAGTCCAAATTGTGGACTCATCACTGATCACCAAGTTCAAGGGATCAGAGACGCAGTGTCAAGTTATATGAATACATTATTTATACTCTCTCCATCCTATTATATGTTAAAGTGTTACTATTTAAAGAGTCAAACAATTCTTTTAACAAAATATTTTGATTAATTAGCTATGTTGATTTGGAGTAATATTTGTGTATACATTTTTATTTTAAAAAATTAAAGAATTTATACCCAAATTCTTAGTCAAAATTAGATGTTTTAATCTTCGTACTCCATACCCTTTCACATAATTTAAGACAAAGAGAGTACATATTATACGTAAATTTTATGATACAAGTACATGGTTTTGACTCTAGGTTATGTCAAACAAGTAGACAGAACTATAATTTTGTTCCTAGTATATATATGTGTGTGTGAAATGTAAGTATTAATATAACCTTATATAATGCTTAATATTCAGGCCTGATTACCAAGTAAAAGGGATCAGAGACACGGTGTCAAGTAAAAGAAGAGAATTCATTGAGTGTGGACTAATCGAAAAGTCAAAAAAAGGCGAAACCAGAAAGTTAGCTCATGACGATATTGATCTGAATAAAATTCCAGACATGCTCATGGATACTCTACCATCGCCTCCTCCTCCTACTCATGTTGTTGTTGGTACAAGTTCAAGGAGAAAAGAGAAATCAAGCTCTTCCACTATAAATCCTACACCACTTGTTCATGATGATCAAATTCTGAATCAACACAACATCTCGAGTAGTAGTACTGGAAAGGGAAGACGTAAAGGTAGAGGAAGAGCAAGAAGAGGATGTTCGTAAAATGATGCTAATGTTGATCATTTTCAAGATCCATCTATATTTAATGATGTTGTTGATCTGAATAAGGGAAATACATATCCAGGAAGCTTAATTCAACATAACCAACAGGTACAATTCAAATCTACTTTATGTTTTAGTCACATTCCTAACTCATTTGGGACTGAGGCGTGTATATTATTAGTTGTCCTATGGATTGATTTTAGTTATTTTTTTTGAGAAAAACTATAATGAAAAATGCAATTATAATTGATATAATCAGATAAAGGGAGATCTGCCAGGAAGTCCAAGTGCTCCTCTTTGTTCGGGCGAAGCTACTCAACTTAAACAACAGATACTTAATTAATTGAAATCCACTTTATGTTTTAAGTAGTCATGTGATAAGTTGTACGTATTTTTCACTTTTGATGTTGCACTTGTGTCATATTCTCCAGAAGTACACTACTTTTTGCTTAATGGATTAATCTGTTTTCTTATATTATATACTAAATGTTGAATTATTTGGCTTGTTCACGTCTCATTGTAAATACTTTGAATCTCCTTAGTGAATGAAAAGTGTACTAACTCTTGTGATGACTTGTTGAAGGTTGATAGTAGTGTTTATGTTGTTGAGTCCTCAAAGAATGACAACATCTCAAATAAAAGCAAAAGTATTGAACCATTGGATAGGACGAATGATTTGTCCAAGGCCAGAGAGCAAGTCCTAAATTTCAGCGATCGCACTCCACTAGTTAATCTTAATGATTATGAATTTGAGGACGACGATGATGATGAGGACGATGATGATGATGAGGACGACGATGATGATGATGAGGATGACGATGATGATGATGATGATGAGGAGGAGGAGGAGGAGGAGGATGATGATGGTGATGATGATGACGATGATGATTATGATGATGATGATAATGATGACGATGATGATGATGATGACGATGATGATGATGGCAATGATGATAATGATGATGATGATGATGATGAAGAAGAAGAAGATGATGATGATGAGGAGGAGGAGGAGGAGTATGTGCCTTCAGACGAGGAGTATGTGCCTTTGCCAAAATTTAAGGAATACAAAGTTCGCAAACAAAATATTATTAAAAGATTAGATGTTGTTCAAGCTAAATAAGCGCCATCAAGAAGTAATAATAATAAAAATAATACTAATAATGGAAAAGGGAAAAAGGGACGACGTGGAAGAAAGAAAAATGAAAAAAATACTCCTCCTCCTATTAGCGGTGGTGGTGATGGTAGTGGTGGTGGAACAAATACTAATGTGGTACAAGTTCAAGTTACTACTAAGACAACAGGAGGTACAAGTAGTGGTAGTACTAGAGTAGTGAATGAAAGAGATCATCCTATTTGGCTCACTTTTGGTTGCATGTGATAAGCAGTGAGTTTAATTCTATGACTTTCAATTTTATGTATTACTTTTCTCTATATTATTTTGATTTATGTGACAATGTTTGACTAGATATGATTGTTTCAGGGAAGGTCCTTCACCCTTACCACAGATTTATACCCGCTACATAAAGATCAAGTAAGTATTTAATTACATTTGAACATATATTTACAAAAATATTATGTCCATCCTATATATATATTCTTGAAGTTCTAGATACATTTTGAAATGTTGCTCATTCAATATTTATTTAAACGGTAGTAGCCATTGTGGCATGCATGAATCAATTTGGTAAAGGTAACTTTTTTTCTTTTGTATGAATTCTCTCTCAAAAGAAGGAAAGCTAGAAATGACATAACTAGTAAAGTTGTTACAATATGACTAGGTTATCACAACTTTGTGCTGTGAAAATATGCAGAATAAGATTGTTTACTGAACCCTAATAGTCTGTCCCTTTCTTGGACATCGTATAGAGAGAGCTTAATGGAAGTGTCCCCACCCCCCCCACCCTCTATTCCCTTTTTTGTGTACTTGCAATTTTGTATTTTCTTTTATACTATATGCATCTTTTTACTTTCCAAAATACCTACGAACTTCAATTAATATGTTATACTTCTTTTCTGGTTAAATAGGGATGTGAACAAGCCGTCTTCCTACCTAAAGAAGTACCTTGCACAAAAATTGAGTCTTCAGAGCGAAGACGAGATAACTATATACTTATATCGTCATTCAATATTTGCTCTGATATCTTCTACATGACACCTGATTATTAATTCTGAATTTCTGATCCTAATAATTTGAAATGTAGGTGGAGCTTCGCATGTTAGAAATGTTGATTCGTCCTGAATTGCCTCTCAAACATCTAGAAAAATTTTGGTTAAGCGTAGCACCTCACTCTGGAAAAAGTTCAGTAAAAGTTAGAGCTTCTACTGAAGAATTTTTCATGGTTTTGAAATATTCTCAGTCACACCCAAAATTGAATTAGTATATTAACTATGTACAATATTTCAGTTTCTCCCTTGTTTAGACATTCAAATTTTGCAAGGAGAAATCTTCTTGTTGCATGTTGTTAAACACCTTTAATTTGTGTGTGTTTTTTTTTTAATAAATTCGATTAGACATTTTTGAGTTACTTGTTTTGCACTCTAGCTATCACTTGTTTATTAAGAATCGTGTTTTTTTTCATTTTTCCTAAAGATGTGTTAGGTTGCATCTTTTTTTAGATATTGACAGCCGGAGTTAGGGACGAATCTACATCATTAGTTACGGGTTTTACAAACCTTGGCCAGACTATTATATTCGTGTTAAAAATTTCACTTAATAGGGTATAGAAAAATAATCTATATCAAATCCAACAAATTATCATGTACTAGATAGAATCAGTGGCATAGCTACATAGATCGACTCAAGGGTGGTTATTTGAACACTGATAATCAATAACTTATTTTATGCATATAGAAAATAATACTGACTTCAAAGTTAACAGGTTGAAATGCTCATATGTTGGTTCGGACACTAATAAGAGAGGGCTTTGTCCACATGTATGATCATGATTGGTGTTCATCTTTTGTTGGGGATTGATTCTTGAGACAAAATTGTTCAACATACTATTTTTTCACGTTACTATCAAACTTCATGAATTTTCCCCAATTGATTATCTCAATATACGTCTTGATCATACTATCAGTTACTTTTCTCGCCAAATTTATATCGCCTCAATTTCGAATCAAAAATCCTTTTCCTTTCCCTTGAAACCTGCTCATATGAACACATTCTAGTTAAATTTGAGAAAATTTGGTTCTGAGAAGAATTCTTTTATAAACTTCTATAATAGGAATCAGAATTTCCAAATATCATTTTTCACTTTGAAAACAAAAAATTATACTTTTTTTTATCTTCACAATGAAACATGGTCAAACGTCTTATTTTATGAGTTATGGATCACATTTTTTCTTGGCTATTGTGTTCTAAATATATTACTTATATAGAGTTTGTAGAAAAATTACTTTTTTTTTTCTGCCAAACCAGTAAGTTAAGGGATGGTTCTGCCCCTGCATCTATACGATAGGGGTGACAATTGGACAGGTTGGGTCATATTTGGGCGGGTAAAAATGGGTCAAGATCCAACTCAACCCAAATTTGTTTGGGTCAAAATGGATCAAGTAATGGATCATAACCTAATCCATCCAATTTTTACTAAGTTTTTATTACTTTTTAAAAATATTTTTTTACGTAATAAAAAAATTATTATGGTTATACATAATATATTAAATTGGCCGAATGACCTGTGTGACCCTTGTACTTGGCTCCGTTTGTCGGTTGAACCCTCCGACTTATCACTTTGCCAACTAAACCATTAAACCCATCAAAACACAACATGTAAAGACTTTTTCTCTCAGCTCAACTAAGTAGGAGGGTTCAATTTGGACTACATATCAACTCAATTTTTAATGGATTGAAATGAGCTGAGCCCAAACTTAAACAGGTTGGACAGATTAAATTTTACTTTGTCACCCTTAATCTATAGAAATGAAAAAGAAAATTGTACTAACCAGTTGACTAAATCCAAGTGAACCTCCAAATCAGTGATGTATGTGAGATTATGCAGTTCCTTTAAGGAAGGGGGTATCTTATGGTCCAAAATTATCTCTTCACCAACATGCCAATAACTCCAAAAATAACCTCCAAGTTTTTGAATCAATCTTGTTTGAACCTCAAAATCATATTTGTTTACTACTCTTAAAACTTTCACTCCTAATCTTTCAAGCCTTTGTTTGAATCTAATTTTCCCAACTCTTGGCCTTGAGAATGAAAATACACAAAGGGGAATAACATGTCTGTCTTCACAATCTAATCCAATTTTTGCAATGTCATAAGCACTTATCATAGCTAAGCCACATCCCAAGTTATGTCCTTCTATTGTTATGCTTAATTCCTCATTCGAATATCGATTTATTAGTCTCTTAACTTCGTTAAAAACATGCCCCCTTGCTAACAACTTGCACATGTTGCATTGATCGTGTTTCCTCGTGTAGATTTTCAACAATCCAGCTTCGATTTTGATTGTTGGATCGCGACTAGACATGTTGTAATCTCTAGCTGGTCTTTGTAAGTCCATTATATCAGGTATATCCTCAACATCCTTTGTTGTTTTACGCCAAGCAATTTTTATGTCACGGCGTCCTAAGTGTGTTGAGTACTCATCATTTGATACTGCAACATAGCCAATCCAATTTGCTTGGTGACTCAAATTACAAGGCCAAATTGAATAAGTGAGGCATTTGGAGTAAATGTAGTTGGAGACATCATCGCCATGTTTTTCGCCACTAGTGACTTTGGAAAAGAAATTAGGATCGATGTGATTCAAATCATGTACAGTGGCGATTTTGAAAAAGAAACTAGGATCGATCTTACAGCTACGATCAAAATCATATGCATTGTGACATGTTTGTAACATATCTCTGTAACGTATTAGATCTTCTTGTAACAGGGGATCAATAGGGTCAATCATCCATTCCTAATCATTTCGACCATGTAACGACCCGAACCGTGGTTACTTAAAAAGGCCAAAATGTTGTGAGCAGCTAGGCCCATTGTCCCGCCAGAGCAAAGTGATATCGCTACGGCGGCCCAGCAGAATGGGAGTGCCAAAGCGAGATGGTCGAGGGGCAAAACATAATAACGCGAAGTCTTATTTCCTTATTTTTCCTTAAGTGCCAAGAAGAGGTGAGGATCACCCCAGAAACCCTTAAAAGGCTGTTCTACGCCTGGGAAGGAAGGATGAATAGATTTCTAGTGCAAGGTTGACGACAACTCACTGACTCTAGGCCAAAACCTATCATCTCATTGTCCAGAAGCCAAGATTGGAGCTACAATCCCTCTGCAGTTGCTTGGCTCCCATGTAGGCTAGGTTTACTTACTTGAGTAGTCATAAATTTGTGCTCACTGCATAATATATTGCTAATTGATTGTAGAATTCATGTTTAGGCCTTCGGGCACAGAAAAAGGGGTGGTTATATATGTGCCCCTAGCTGTTAAATGAGATGTGTTTTGTGGGGGAAAGTCTCATCTAGGGAACTAGGGGTAGGTAATGGTTCGACTTTCTGTTGTGTTATATATGCTTGCAAATTGCTCCATTGTATGCATACATGAATGTGAATAGGGAAACATAAATTGAATCTAAGGAAATGATTAAGTATGAACAATTACATTCCATGAACTTGTTTCTTGACTGTGTGACTATGTGCACTTTCATTATGGGTGTGATTGTGACTGTAGTTGAGCTGACCGGATCGGGTGTCTCATTTCGACACATACATTGGACCAGGTGTAATATTTTGACACATATATTAGACCGGGTGTCACATTTTGACACACACGTATATATATATTGGATCGGGTGTCACATTCCGACACACTAACACTTTGGGTGTGGGTTCCATAAGAGAACCATTTGTGACTACTATATTCGTATCCACTTGCCATTGCTATTGGGGAATTGTAGATTGTTCCTAAAATGATATTGGAATTATGCATCATGTTTATGTGTGTTTACTCTATTGTAATTAATTTTTTATATCTCGTTTACTGGAATTAACTGTGAATGATTAGGACCAATCGGTATAAGGTCTGGTAAGTGGAAACTCAGGGTCTAGATGTTATTACCGGCTATTTTTAGAGAGGTACTCTATGTTCTTAGACAATGAGAAGTGGGATAGTGTTCATGAGGCATCAGTACATAGGTCCTACCTTGGAAAGGGGATTTGTATTCGAAATGGCTAGCGAGCATTAACAGAGTATACTATGTGGTCAAAGGCTGAATGGTGATGCAGAAGAAGCGAGGGCATGTCGTGAGTGGTTGGTCGGGTTGGTAGTGGTTGTATTCGGGAACTCCTCCATGAGATAGAATGGTTAAGCTATGATCAAGAGCATAGCAATTAGGGTGATAGACTAGGGGGTTAGAATCAAGTGTACTACTATGTTTAAGGTATACGGTAATCGTAAAGGTAGGAGGATAAAGGTTGAGGGGTTTATTTTCTTATTGCATGTTTCCTGCTGATTGATTTCTTTATATTATGTGGTGGGCATCAAGTTAATCGATGAATAGGCTCTATTAAATTTGAAATCCATATGGAAGATTTGCGATCAAGTGCATGGATGCACGTGATCGATGCAAAGACTTCATACAATATATTACTTGGCAGGCCTTGGGTACATGAGAATAGAATTGTCTCATCTTCTTACTATCAATGTTTGAAGTATCTTGAAGGTGGGATTGAAAGGAAGATAGTTGCGGATGATAACCCTTTCACATAAGTTGAGACACACTTTGACGGTGAAAAATTCTATTTGAAGGGTTATATTGTTAAAGGGGCAAAATCTAATGATATCAAATCAATCAAGTCCGATAAGATCACAAGCAAAAGAATTGATGTGCTTGTCAGAAAGGTAAAAGTTCACACCAAAGAACTTTGTCCCATTCTTAATGAAGGGAAGATCATGTCATCGAAGAAGTTGACTTCTGAAGTTTGCTATGTTCCAAAACTAAAGAAATAAGAGGGTTGATCATCTAACCTTCAAGAAAATTCATTTAGAGGACTAACTCTTCCTATCAGATGGATTGATGCAATAAACTTGTCTTTGAAGCTCCCAGGAAAGTTAATAGCTCAAAATCAAGTACAAGATGTTGCATTCCCTACAAAGCGCACAAGAGAAGGTTTTGATCCCAATGCTTACAAGTTATTTGTGAAGGCTGGATACAATCCTAATGAGCCATCAATGTTAGGGCAACTCCCACTGGAAGATACAACTAGGCAAGCGCGTGAAAGCCTAGGCTATAGCCAACTGCCGCCAATTCGCATTTCCATAAGAAGGGCAAACAATAATCACATAATTGTTGAAGATGATGTCACTAATCCCAATAAAAAGCCTTCCGTCTTTGATCGACATGGAGAATCAACTTCAAGAACTTTTGTGTTCGAGAGATTAGGTCCATTAAAGAAGAAGAACAACAAGCGTCGGAGAAGTTATCTAAAAGTGACAATGTTGGCTTCATCTATGATCCAAAAGGATTTCAAAAGTTTGATTCCTTATGGAATGAGGCGATGAGTAGAAGTTGTGGTTTCTTGTAAAGAGTAATTAAAGGCAAAGACTCACAATGTGGTTTACACCAAGGAGCGTGAGGAAGATGAAGAAAGTGTAGGCTCCTCATATCATGTTACAATCCAAAATAAGCACGATGCCTTGCCTCAAATGAAGATTGATAAAGAGTTGGAAGATATTGTCTGGTGTTGTCATATATCTGTCAATGAAAATTATCCTCTAAAAAGAGGAAGATGTTGGAGATGCTCCACCAGAACTTGAAGAAGGGGTGAAGACCACAATAGATCCCTTAAAGGAAGTTAACCTTGGCACTGATGAAGACCCAAGGCTAACTTACTTGAGTGCCTTTCTAGAAGTTGATGAAGAAATCGCTTATGTGAATATACTCACAGAATATAGGGAT
This sequence comes from Solanum chiquidenum, assembly GCA_029582725.1. Classification (NCBI taxonomy): domain Eukaryota; kingdom Viridiplantae; phylum Streptophyta; class Magnoliopsida; order Solanales; family Solanaceae; genus Solanum; species Solanum chiquidenum. Next base: position 11,988 of record JAJOOS010001645.1, on the reverse strand, counting down.
ATCTTGGAGTTATAAAGAAATGTTTGGCTTGAATCCTAAAGTAGCAGTCCATCAATTGGCAGTCAAAAATGGTGCTCGTCATATTAAGCAAGCCCAGAGACGTTTTAGGCCAGACTTGGTTCCATTGATAGAAAAATGAAGTCAACAAACTCATTGAGGCAGGATTCATTCTCAAAGTTAAATATCCTACATGGATTTCAAGTATTGTTCCTGTAAGGAAGAAGAATGGCCAAATTTGAGTTTTTGTTGACTTCAGGGATCTTAATAATGCATGTCCTAAAGATGAGTTCCTTCTTCCCATTCTGGAGCTGATGATTGATGCCACCACTGGTTATGAGGCAATGTAATTCATGGACGGTTCTTCTGGTTATAATCAAATCTGCATGGCACCAAAGGATGAAGAACTCACCGCATTTCGCACGCCTAAAGTTATTTATTGCTACAAGGTGATGCCTTTTGCTTTGAAGAATGTTGGTGCTACATATCAAAGGTCTATGCAAAATATATTTGAAACTTTCTCCACAAAAATGTTGAATGTTATGTTGATAACCTGGTGGTAAAGTCGAGAAAGAGGGGTGATCATTTGAAAGACTTAAGAATGGTGTTTGAGTTGCTTCGAAGATATCAACTAAGGATGAATCCATTGAAGTGTGCTTTCGGAGTTACTTCTGGAAAGTTCCTTGGCTTTATTGTAAGACATCGAGGAATTGAAATTGATCAATCCAAAGTTGATGCAATTGCGAAGATCCCCGAGCCTCAAAATATTCATGAGTTAAAAAGTCTCCAAGGAAAGCTAGCCTACTTGAGGAGGTCCATCTCAAATTTAACAGGAAGATGCCAACCATTTGGTCATCTCATGAAGAAAGGTGCTTTTTTTAATTGGGACAAAACATGTAGTGATGCCTTTAAAAGTATCAAATTGTATCTAGCGAAACCTCCAGTTTTGGCAGCCCCTATACCTGGAAAGCCATTGATACTCTACATTGCGGCACAAGAAAGGTCTGTAGGAGCCTTCTTAGCTCAAGAGAATAGTGAAGGAAAATAAAACTCTCTTTATTACTTAAGAAGAACAATGACGCCAAATGAGTAGAACTATTCATCAATTGAAAAGTTGTGCTTGGCATTACTCTTCTCAATCCAAAAGTTGAAGCATTATTTTCAAGCTCATGTTGTCCGCCTTATTTCTAGAGAAAATTCCATCAAGTTTGTTATGCCAAAACCTGTCCTAAGTGACCGACTAGCAAGATGGTACCTCCAATTCCAGCAGTTTGAGATCGTGTACATCCCTTAGAAAGCTGTGAAGGGACAAGCATTAGCGGATTTCTTGGCAGACCATCTCGTACCAGATGATTGGGAGTTAACTGATGAGCTTCCTGATGAAGATGCAATATCTATTGAAATTTAACCGCCTTGGAAAATGTACTTTGATGGGGCTTCACATCGTGGTGGAGCTGGCGCTGGCGTGGTGTTCATCACTTCGCAAGAAGAGATTCTACCATTCTCCTTTACTTTGAAGCAATGTTGCTCCAATAATGTCGCTGAATACCAAGCGTTGATACTTGGACTTGAAATGGTTGTCGACATGAAGCAATTACACTTACAAGTCTTTGGTGAATCTCAGTTGGTGATTAATCAACTCTTGGAAATTTATGAGGTGAAGAAGCCCGAATTGCGCCCTTATCATGATTATGCTCAAAAGTTGATAGGATGGCTTGGAGATGTAACCTCCAACATGTGCCTAGAATGGAAATTAAGAAAGTTGATGCGTTAGCTGCCCCAGCTACAACGCTAACCCTTCCTGATCAAACACAAGTCATTATTTGCCAAAAATGAATAGTGCCACCACCAAATGAGGACGAATATATAGAAAATGAGCTTGAGTATCTCGTCGTTGTTTCAGAAGTCACGAAGGAAGATTGGAGACAATCCATTATTGACTATATGTGTTATGGGATGCTTCCAGAAAATGCAAGGAGAAGGACTGACATTCCTCATCGTCCACCTCGCTTCCTTTACTACAAGGACACATTATATAGAAGATCATTTGAGGGTGTACTCTTATGATGTTTGGGAGAAAGAATCAATCCAATCTCTATAAGAAGAACACTCAGGAGTATGTGGATCACATCAATTTGGACCAAAGCTCCACTTTCATATAAAAAGAATAGGGTATTATTGGCCAACCATGGTGAAGGATTGCTTAGATTATGCTCGAAGGTGCGATGCTTGTCAATTTCATGCTAATTTCATACATAAGACGCCCGAAGTATTGCATCCAACTATCGCATCTTGGCTATTTGATGCTTGGGGATTAGATGTTGTTGGACCACTACCAAAATCTTCTGGTGGACCCTTGTACATTTTTGCCGCAAAAGATTACTTCTCAAAATGGGCCGAAGTTGTCGCTCTTAAAGAAGTGAAGAAAGAGAATGTTGCAGATTTCATTCGAGTGAATATCATCTATTGCTTTGGCATTCCTCGCTACATAATAACAGACAACGGCAAGAAATTTGACAACAAGTTAATGAACAAGATTTGTGATCTCTTTGGATTCAAGCAACGTAAAACTTGTATGTATCATGTTGCCACCAATGGTCTTGTTGAAGAATTAAATAAGGCTCTATGCAACCTGCTCAAGAAAGTCATCTCCAATTCCAAACGGGATTGACATGAAAAAGTGGAAGAATCCTTGTGGGAATATAGGACGACGTACCGCACTCCAACTCAAGCAACACCTTATTCACTTGCTTTTGGTGTTGAAACAGTCTTGCCACTTGAGCGTCAAATACATTCTTTAAGACTAGTTATTCAAGAAGGGCTCACTGAAGAAGAAAATGCTCAATTGTGTCTTGCTGAGTTAGAAGCATTTGATAAAAAAAGGCTAGAACCCCAACAAAATCTTGAATGTTATCAAGCTCTTCTATCTCGTGCTTTCAATCAGAAGGTTCGCCTAAGGTGCTTCCAAGTTGGAGACCAAGTTCTCACAGTTAGAAGACCCATCATTACTTCTCATAAGTCTGGGGGGAAATTTGCCTTAAAGTGGATGGACCATATGTTGTACAAGAAGCATATTCAAATGGTGCTTACAAGCTTGTTGATGCAGATGGCGTAAGGCTCGGTCCTATTAATGAAAAATTCTTGAAGAGGTACTACCCTTGAATTAAGATGATGCTCCTTAAGGTACGATCTAAACTGCATGTCACTTTTGGCCCGCAAGAGTATAAATTGTGTACGGTAAGCGGCAAAATCAAAGAAAGAGTTCTTTAACTTTTTCAAAGGTGAAACATCCACATTCTTGCAATCCATTTCTTTGATAATTACTGGGATTTCATCTTTAACAGAAGAAGTAGAATCTACGTCACTTCTTGAAATTTTTCCCTTAATAACATTCCAAAGAGAAGAAATAAAATCTTTCAGAACATCTAGGATGACTTTCTTCCCATCAAATATGGACATAGCAGGTGATGAATGCTTATGTGCTTCATACCCCAAATCGCCTTTAGCCTCATCGCAAGAGACATTAGGTAGACCATTTTCCACTTGAGTCACGGGAGGTGGTTTCATCAAATCTAAACAAGATATAGACTCACCACTATCTTGTGACTTTTCTCATTGTGGTGTCGCAATATTGTTCTCCTACATAAAAAGGAGAGGGATAAATAGTCAAAAAAATATGCTAAGATATAGTCGTCCAGAAAAACATCCATTCTTCTGCATGTGACCACCTTGTTGTATCAGGTAAGCCCCTACTAGGATTATGGATTGATTCGGGGCGAGCAGACTTATTTTCCTCCCTCGGTGGAGCAGCTTCATACCTCTAAGGTTTCTTACACCAAAAACTTATCCACTTGCTAAAAGATACTTCTTGATTTACCCCCCGAAGATGATGAAATGCCGCAAACAAATATTCACAAGTCCGATGAATGTATTTTGTCCTCTTTTCATCGGAACCCACAAGTTCCTTGGCCTCATGCACTATTTCTTCATAAAGAGAACCCGAAATCGGTAAACCTCCAAGAATATGTAAATACCATAAATAAATAGATAATTCTCCGGCAGATGTAAGAAGTGTATTTGTTTTTGGAAACTTCACAGAATGCTTGTAAAATGTCTGAGTTATGGTCATAAGTGAATAAAGATGCATAAACGGCATCATAAATTTGGGTCGTACCCAATACCTCTTGGCTCCTACCAAGTATATCCTCGGTCCACTCCCAATACCCTGGAATGTGATGATACTCTCCCTCAACTGTCATTGTGTTCCCTCATCGTATCTCGCCTTGAATTATGCAACAACCTAAACTTGGAAGAGTAATTGCAATATTAGCATGATGATACTTGGCTAAATTTAAAGAAACTTCAAGCATGCTGTTAAAGAAACTCATATTTTATAAGGGTTTTCCCCCCTCTATTGACCCATCAATACTTCGTACAAATCTAAAGTTTGATGAGACATGTATAATGTTGGATATAAGATGAAACAAAAGGAAACATTATTCTCATTAAAAAAAATCGTCTAGCATATCAATCAAACTCTAAAGGAAATAAACAAATAAATAAATAAAATATAATCCAAGCATAGTTTGTAATTGATCAGTTATTGACGCATAGCCTCTAGATGATCTTTCTTTTGTCCTAGATCATTCATCAAGTCCGCGTCAAAACATGCATCAAATTCCTAGATTGCAAATAAGGTTGCTAGCTTGGCTCCTTCAACTTCATCCTTGGCAGCTATCAAAAGGACTTTCAGATCTTGCACCCTTTTGCACAACGCTCGTATCTCCTTCTTCATATTATCCAGCGACTGACGAAGGGAGGACACCTCCTCAACTTTATCTTGCTCCTCAAACATAGCATTTGTGAGACGTTCTCCCACTGCTACAAACAACTCCAATAAAGTTATGTTTCTTCTTATTTTATTGTGATTGCAATTTATTTTATATCACTTTAAAATTTGTTGCAAACAAATTGGCATGCCCAGTGGGACCAAATCTTCCCTTCATCTCTTCTCTCATAAATGAAATCTGAAAATCTAAAGCTGCAAAGGTGGAAGAATGAGTACTTCAAGCCTCGTCTTTGAGTTTCATCGAGTCTACACTCCGAAAAGCCTTGAAGAAGAGGGCATTTGTAGATATTGAAATTTTGTGGGACTCTACAAGACGTGTTCAATTCAAATTGGGACTCTAGAAGGTGTTTTTGGTTTCGATTAGATTTCTTGGAGGCTACTACCCTAAACCCTAGTTCATGCCTATATAAAGGGTACTAAATTCCCTTAAAAGGGATCTCGAATATTCCACAAAAGTCATGGAATATTCATATAGAGGTTAAATCTAAATAATCCTTGTTCGAGAAATTTGCCACTAACGGCCACGAATCATGGATAAATCTTAGGAGAGTAGACTCAAGGGAGGAACAAAATTGTACCCACACTATTATCAATAAAATATTCATGTTTTTTTAGGTTTTATTTGTGTGATTTATTTATTTTCCATATGTTTAAAATTTGTTGCAAACAGAAAAATTTAAAAAACTTCTATAGATATGAAAAGTAGTTCATACATATCAAAGACTAATTGACAAACTTATATAGAACTTAAAAACAAGAAGAAATTTATACTAACACATCAAGTAAATGCAAGTAACCCTCCAAATTATGGAAATATGTGAGATTATGTATATTGAGCAATGTTATAAGGACTTATAATAGCTAAAGCACCCAAGCTAGCTATGTCCTTTTATTGTTATGATTATTTCCTTATCGAATGCATCGTAACAAGCTTGTGCTGTATCACCATAACATATTAGCTCTCCTCGTAATTGGGGATTGATAGGATCAAGCATCCCTTCCCAATCATTTTGACCATGAATATTTTTCCATTTGTATCCTAATTTTGTCTCTCCATCGTCGTAGACTTTGTTTTTCTTCAAGTTATCTCTGGTATAGTAAACCACAAGTTATTCTTCGATATAACCTTGATTTTTGAAGAGTAATTTCTACCAGTAATACTTTTCTTGGCTCATGGAAAAAGAATGTAGTAGTTAGATTAGGATTCTTGAGCAAAATTATGTTTGGTTTTTGTTCAAATGAGGATAAAGATATACTAGTATGGGATATGATCATTATACTTGTAGACAGGGGCGGACCTAGGTATATTTGTGGGGGGGCCACGGCACCCAGTGATGTCGGTTGAAATTATGTTTTATATGTATGTATGTATGTATAATTTATATGATAAATAATAAACTTGTCATCCATGAAACAAATGGATTGCATGGTGCCACTGGTGGCAGGCTGAGTGTATCACCCCAGTTATGCGGGTTCGATCCTGGATTAATACATTTTGATTCTACTTTTTTATGTAGCACTTTTTTCTAGTGCAAAAAATGGAATCCCCGCAAGGATTCGAACTTGCAACATTGCTAAAATTAGAATTTGCATTTTGTCGACTTCTTTTTCCCTCTTTTTTATTTTAAACATAAAAATATTACTCTTTCCATTTCAATTTACGTGATACACTTTCTTGTTTAGATTATTTCAAAAAGAATATTACTTTTCTATTTATTAGAAACAACGTTAATTTGTAATTTTCTTTTTGTTCTTAATGAAATAATTTATAATCATAATTATGACTAAGATTGGTTTAGATCTTCTCCTCCAAAATTTTCTTTTCTTTTTGTCAAAAAAATTTTACACTCGATGTCGAGTTTCTCTTACACTTTATTATATTATCTAAATCAATTGAATGCATATGAAAAAAAAATAGTTTAGATTATGATAATTTAAATCTTATCGAGAATTAAAATTACAAAATAAAATGCATGTTGCATTAAAGGATGGTCATGAAAAATTATACTGAAATCTCATATGATTTTATTGGTCTTTAAAGATTTTTATTGTTGTGAGTCAAAACATTAACATAAGACTTTGATGTTGTTACCAAAATTATGCATGTGAAAAAAATTCACCAAGTGCAATTATAGAGGATATTGTTGAAAGTTTTTTTCTTGCACCAAGTTGTCATATTTATTTGTCTTTATAAACTGAAAAGATAAACAGTCGAACAACAGCCCCAAGTTGCTATTTACAAGGGCAAAACAGGATAAATATTTAATTGATTTAATGAATATGTCTATTTAAAGGCGATATGGCACCCACAACCTCTAAATCCTGGATCCGCCCCTACGTGTAGATAAAATTCTTACGTGGGAAAAGGATTTGATATACCCCTCAACTTTGTCATTTAGAGTTGATATACCCCTCGTTCTAAAATGGCTCATATATATCCCTATTGTTACACAAATGGCTCACATATACCCTTTTCCTCTAACGGAAGTGAAAAAAATAGTTTTAAATTAATTTTATCAAAACAAATAATCCATGTAGGGATATATTTTATCCTTCTCACATGTTTTTTTTTTTACTTTTTTTATTCAACAGCTAATTTGAATTTATTTTTTGATGGTCAAATTTATTCTTTTCACTTATTTCCTTATAATCTTTACTTTACTGTAGATATCCTAAAAAGAAATTACAGATATAAATACTAAATTAATTACAATAGCTATTTAAAACCTTAATTAATAATATATCTATTATTATTTAGTGATATGAATGCAACGACATTAAGTCAATTATCCGCTAAATATCTCTTTTGTTGTACGGTAAAAAAAATCAGGTTGCTGGTTGGCTTTCCAACTCTTTTTAAAAAAAAAAAAATTCTTTGTTAGCTATTATGAACCACAATTAGAAGCAACAATTAGTTCTGTATTATTATTACACTTAATGGTTGTAATTAACAGATAAAAGTCTTTAATAGAATTTAGAGATTACATATTATAAAAAGACCATATTAGAGAGTCATGAACATTTAATCTTTGGGTGAAATTAACCAGGGTGGTTCAATGCCTTTAAAAATGAGGCATTCGTCTTAGGCTCCTAAATTGTTAAGTGTCATTAGATTCAATGTCGCTAAAGGCTTTAGGGACATATAGAAAGAGTGTTAATTGCTGCTAAAAATACATATTTAGCGGCAATTAAGTTATTGCCGTTAATTAATTGCTGTTAAAGATCGTGTCGATAACATAACTTGTGATTTTTCTCTAAATTAGTATTTTTCGGTCAAAATACTTCACAATTTTTAAGATATTTGAATGTTTTCATCACTTTAACTCTTATGTTCATTATTAATTAATTTAAATCCAATAATTGGCAAGCTTTTACTCGTGTTTTTTGCGTAGGAGACACAGTAAGCTCCAACCACTCCTTAAGAAATTATCATATGCATTTTAAATCCTAATACAAACAAAAAAATAAATTATAATTACATCAAATTTTCTTTTGTAAATTGAGGACTATTAATAATGTATATCTCAAACATAGGATGGTTTGGATTTTTTTTTAGATTTATTTGATCTTCATAAAAATGATTTTGTGGATTTATTTATTTTATAAATATTTCATGAATTTATCAAACTTTTCAAAAAAAATATACTAATTTTTTATATGTTTACAAGATTAGGATAAAATAACTTTCAAGAACTCTAACTGAAATTAAATTTGTTTAATAAAGTCCCACAAAATTTTGATGCTTATAATATTTTAAATTGTTTAGGCTCAAAAGTGAAACTATATGGATTTGTTTCGTCAGTAGGCACATGTTCGGAGGAAAGAATGAAATGAATTCTACTTGGACTTAATTACTTCCCTTGCAATACATTATTTTTTTCTTTTACTAAATATTTGATAATAACTTTATTTTTATTTTTTTTAATAATAACTGTAAAACATTATGGTACCATCAAACAATTCAATAAACCTAAAGAGCACCAATTTTACTATTATTATGATTGATCAATGTAGTCTTCCCAGCCCCTAATTTTATGTTGTTTCCTCCCATATATCCTTGTTTTATTATTGGCCTTCGTATGCTTATCCATTTTCTCCATATAATTTTGCACCGGCAGTGAAGTCGAAATCGTAGATTTAGCCCTCCTACAAATGGTTGGCATATTGTAAGCTAACGTGCATCGAGAGAGCCTAGTCGATATATAAGATTCGTTAAAAGAAGATGTACTTCTTCTCTCTTAAGGCTCGTTTGAGACATATAATTAATAATGAAAAGATCTCATTTATCATTAGCTCCTCTCGAGGGCGAAGAGTGAGAGTCAATTATTTTGGTTCAAACTTATATATATCCCAAAAAATTATGAATATATACATATTATTAATTTAAATAAATTAAAATTAAAAATTTATAAATTTTAAATATTGATTCCGTATCTGGTTCCTTGGTGGTGCTTCCAAGAAATTTCAAATGTGATGTTTGGTGATAAATAGACATGAAACACCTATGTTGAATCATGCATGAAGGAATGATCTTTTTTTCTTATTTAATGTATTCCTTTGTTTAACTTAAAACCAAAAGTTGTTGAAGAGTTGTTTATCTGTATAAAACTATGTGGAAGAATCTTTATTTTTTTTTCCTTCTGGATATTTAGTAAGTACTATTTAATTTGGTAAAATAGGAAATATACAAATTAAAAGTGGCTTAATTTGGGAGTAAATGTCAACATTCATACATCCTTATCAGTAATACAAAAAAACATTTGGATATACAGTTATCATTTATCCTTCAGTCAATCATCTTTAATTTGATTTTATAATTTATCATTTTGCTTCCAGGAAGTGTTACTATTTGATATATTTGGGGAGTCAAATGAACATCAACTTGACATATTAAATTTTCTAATAAATAAATAACCATTGGTGAAGGAGAAATAAATTTTAAAAGTCTTAAAAAAGTGTATTCTAATTCTAACATGTAGAAAGTCCATCCCTACCTTTTGCTTTACATATATCTTTTTAAAGTTTCTCATTTAAATATATCATAGTAATTATTGAAATGGAAAATTAAAGGGAGAATGTATCATATTGGACAACAATTCAACTTAATATATATACTTGAAAGAGAAAAATATTACACAAAATTATTCTGTTTGTTTGGCCGTTTTCTTAAAATCAACATACCAGAGTCATGGAGTTCAAGTTGGTTCCAATCGCAGTGCCGAAAAACACTTTTATTACTTCAAAAAAAGTATTTTACAACTTGCAGAAAACTTGAGAATCTGTCCATACTTCATATTGAATATGAGTAATTAATTTATTGTGTAGTCATCTATGTCTTTGGGATTAAAAGAGGGTCCAGTATATTTCTGTATATTTCTATCTATTTCTGTATATTGAAAATAACTAGCAACATTCCTATTTATAAAAGTAAAAAATCAAATTAAACTAGGACTAAGAACCACTATAACTAACAAATGATAATTAAACATAAATAAATAAATATCATGAATAACAAATCCTAAACACTTAGGATTCCTACTCCAACTTTGAATTATTATTTCCAACATTCTCCCATAATTCAAAGTTGTACACTCTTGTCTTTTTCTTCTTGTCATTGTTGTTGAATTGAAGAACTTCTCTTCAATCTTCAATTCATGGAGTTCTTCTCTTCAATCTTCAATTATTGGAGTACTTCTCTTCAATTCTCGTTTATTTTTTTTCTTGGCTGTATTGGAGCACCTTTTGTCAAGCCCCGAGGCTACCCCTGGACGCGGACACGGGACTTAGGATTACGAGTGACCCCAAGCTAACCCTACTGGCATATCATAAGCATACTTAAAGATAAACTGAAACAAGAAACACTATGCGGAAGCTTAATCATAATAAAACTAAAATGATGGGGAAGATTATAAACTATCTAAATAAATTAAAACTGGGAGTTTGAATACAAATGAAAAGTCAAACTTTAAGACTAAAGCTGAAACTAACTATGTCTGAAATAAGCCTCTAAGATGACTAGAAATGCTGGGACATGCCCCAGCTAGATCTAGCAAAACTGAAACTAAAACTAAAAGCAAGAAAGATAATCATGTCACTAGTCCTCGAAGAACGAGGACTCACCACTGATGTTGCTGAACTGAATACCGAGAATCAATCTATGCGTGATCTGACTGCTGAGGACTTGAACCTACATCACGAGAAGATGTAGCGCAGAGTATGCGTCAGTACTTGAAAGGTACTGAGCATGCAGGAGAGAATAAAGCTAAATAATAACATAACTGAACAAGCAATAAAGCAATGATATAATCTAAACATGATAAGGATACTGGAAATACTGAACATGGCTAAATTGAATGCAATGACCAAGTTTATAACATGCTGAGACTGAATACTGAACTATACTGATAGCATGGTCAATGTAATAGAATCTGACTGAATTTTCAGGGAGCTACTAATAACCGACATAAAACCACATGAGCTAAATGTGGAGTTCGATATATACGCCCCATCGAGAGGACCCAATATACCCTGCCAGAGGTATAGAGGCATGCTGGCGTGATCACTAAAATAATGCCCACAGAGGGGACTTACAACCTACGGGGCACGTATTTCTGGGACTTGAGGGTGACTGACCCTAGTCCACTCGGTATTAAGGTTCTCCCAATTGATTTAAGTAATTAACAATTTATGACTGAAATATTGTAATACTAGATAGCTCAAAATACTGACATGCAAACTGAGAAGCAACATTAATATACTGATAATAACGCATTCGAAAACTGAGGCATGTTTACATATATAACTGAATTAACTGGCCTAGCATGTGTAATTCATGAACTAAAAGAACTAAATAGCTAGGGTTCTGAGTTTATGCATGAATCTGGGCAGAACAATACTACAACATGATGATATGATTTGGAATCATTCTAACAGCTAAAACCCAACAATTTCTAACATTCAACAAACCCTAGGTCTAGATAATCTAAGGGGAATCAAGAATCTGACTGAATTTTAGGGACCCAATGGGTGAAAGGAATCCACTACTGAAATCCCACATACCTGGTGACGAATTCCATGGAGAAATATTTCAATTTCGGGGATGGAAAGGCTGGAACCTTGTTGCGTTCTTGAACTAGGGTTCT
>JAJOOS010001644.1:0-28827 GCA_029582725.1 Solanum chiquidenum | reverse complement strand
ACCGAGACTAGTCTTATTTAGTTGTTGCCTCATATTAAAATCATCGTAAGAATCATGTCGTATAAATTGTCATCGCTTAGCTAGCTACTGATATCTTATTGTCCTATCAATGCCTTAGAGGCTATGCAATAAGTTGCGTAGCATTTCATATTGATATTGGTAGCATAAGAATTAGCTTGGCATAGAAATTATGTGATTGCAACGTCTATAAACTACATAGTTCACCTATTGACCTTTGGCGTAGTCTTAGTTTTACCTTCATGTAAATATTCTTGTGGCTATTTTCTGAGTCATGGTGGTGAGCTTCTAGGTGTTTTACATTTTTGTCATGGAGCTTATACTTTGATACGACATACAGATTGTTGTCCAGGTCACTTAGATACTCATCTTACTTGTTGATAAATTAGAAGATTGTTTGATATCAGCCTACAATGATTATCTTGTTAGTTGTTAATATTGGGACTAATACTTTGATATATATATATATTTGTTTCCTAGAAAGGTTATCGTCAAGCGCACCTTGCCTATGGGGCTATATTTTGCTCATAAGAGCTATAAAATGTCTGAAAAGACCATATTAAAGCTTGCAGAGCTGTATTGAAGTCTACTCTTTTATAGACTTCCTTTACACTTTAAATTGGCATTACTAACCTTAGTAGAACCTTGTGTGCTTGAGGTGCCATTACTGGAGCCTAAAAGGCTCAAATACATCTATAAGAGCCCAAAAGACTCAAGATATAGAATAAGATACACCGAGATATATGTATTTTTGCAACTAAATACACTAAAATAAGGAGGGAGGCGAATGAGATAGGGAGAGAGATAGCAATGTATCCCCGATACACATGTATTTGTATGTATCTAGAATACCAGATACATAAGAGAGTGGCGAGTGAGATGGGAGGGAGGCAAGCAAGATTTATTGAAGTATCTTAGATACATGCGAATCCATTTAGAAATAGTGTATTTAGAACAAATTACACTTAATTTTGGCCTCATACATCCATAGATACATGTATTTGGACGTATCTTGACGCACCAAAATTTGATAAGATTCGTAATATTGCAAACTACTATGTATCTAAGTAATTAGCTCCTAAACTAATGAAATTTCGATAAGTTTCCCGTAATGCAATTAGTTGACAACAATCTAGCCATATTTTATTTACATAAAAATAACCAAACGTTGTTGTCAAAAGTCATGGAAAATATGCACTGACATATCCATGAGTTATACGCTGACTATACATTATGATAGACTCATAAAGTTGAATATAGCCTAATTATATATGAAGTATATACATAAAGTATTCACTGACTATTCAATCTCGATCAACTCAAAATCTTTAAAGACCCATCCAATTGTTATGAGTAAACCAATGGTGGAAAATATTGGGTGAGAAAACTTTTGGAATAGCGAGTTGAAAATTATAGGATAAGCTTGTCTCAGACGAAATATAAGCAAGGTAATGTCTTGTGTTAGTTTTCTATTAACTAAGACATTAAGGAGTCTGTAGGGCTTTTCGAATTGAATTTGGATGGGTAGAACTCCCGATATTGAACTTGACATGGAGGAGGGGTTAGTGTAACACCCCGTATCCAAAAACACACCACCCAACAGATTTCCAGAAGTTGCAGGTGCAACCCACGGTTGCCACCGACGGACCGTGGGTGACCCACGGTCCATCATGGTGGTCCGTGGTTCACCACCTGTAACCCCCCTCCCAGAACCCCCCAGAAAATCAGCTAAGGGTCAGCCCACGCCAGGACCTATGGACCGTAGGTCAGGCCACGGTCCGTGGTCTAGGGTTGTGGGTCAGACCCCCAAAATCTCAGCATCGACCCACGGCCGAACCAATATACCATAGGTCAGACCACGGACCATGGTCCAGGTTCATGGATCGAGGCCCCATAACTTAGTCCAGAACCCCATCGATGGTTAACCAACACGGACCGTTGGTCCATCCACGATCTGTAGGTCTGGTCCGTAGGTGACCTCGACAACTTCTAAGTCAAGGGTCGTTTGGTCTTTTTATGTCACGCCCCGAGCCTACACCCTGGGCGGAACTGGCATTCAAAGACCATTGTTGGCCCCAAGCGAACCCTTTGTCTGGCTTACTTAACTCAGCGGAAGACTTAAACATAAGAAAATATAACTCATGCAGAACTTAAGAAATAATAGTTTAGCCAAAATGGCAACTCAGTCTTTAGAAAACATCTGAATAATAATGTAAAGGCAACTGAACTACTAATTGTCTATGAAGCCTCTAAAACAAAGAGGGATGTCGAGACAGGACCCCCGATCATCCTAACATCTGAAAGACTAGAAAGTAAATAAAGGAGTTCTTCGGAATGCAAGGAGGCTCACCAACAGACTCTAAACTGCTCATTGGATCAATGATGTGTCGGAATGCCGATCCTAGTTACCTGCGTCTGCATCATAAGACGATGCAGGCTAATTGGCATCAGTACATTGAATGTAAGAGTATGTGAGTTGGAAAGCTAAAACAATATAGGCATGAAAAGGAATCTGAAAGAAATACTTACATTGGCTCTTCTCAACTCATGAATACTTAACTGAACTTATTTTAATATAAAACAGTTTAAAACAAGTGCAATATAAAGAAAAATTGTTTAAAAACAAGAAGTCAACTCTGTGTATATACAAGGATACAACATAACTCTGAAATGTATGTAAAAATACAATAAACTGATGTATATAAAAAAAAAAAACTTCTCTGGGAGTTTCTCTAACTGACAACCATTACATAAGAGCTATAGTGATGATACATCGATCTACCTCACGCTGCCAGCGCATCCTATACCCGGCCAAAGGCATAGGACCTAAACTACTAAGTGGATCCACTAGTCTGTTGTGAAAAAGGTTCATCTAAAAAGTATGACCGTTTTCTACCCATGGTGGCTACATGGTTTATGGGGCCTGTGAGTTATCTGAACTCTCCCCCATATCGGTGCTCAATACTACTCCCAAAAATATATTAGCTTTTTATGTTTTAAAAACATACTTATTTCTGTGATTTGAGATTAGTGCTCAAAACTTAGCTCAAAGGCTATCTTGGAAATCTCAGTTTCCCTTCTTGCTTCATTTAGAAAGTTATTTCTCTTTCCTGAAAACTAGCCCGAAGGCTCTTTGGAAATCTCAGTTTCCATTCTTATTTAAAATGTGAAAACATTTATATATCTCTTTGGGAATACATAGTCCCCATATACTTCTTTGAAGAAAATGACTTCAATTTTACTTCTTTACTGAACTCAAAACTTAAGTCTTGAAACAAAGTTAAAACATTTGTAAAAGACTTTAGAAAAGACTATGAAAAACTTCTTAGACTTGGCTCTTGACTTTCCTTGAATTTGGATTTATGGTTATGATTCATGTTTCTAGATGATTTCTAGATGTTTAGAAGTCATTTAGAGTAGTTAGAATCAATGGAAAGTGTTAGGACACTTTAGAATAACTTAAACGGGCTAAACGACGAAAAATTGGTGAAAAACGCCGATCCGGGCGAGTCCCTGGCGCGCCGCCCCAGGCCCCAATTTATTGGGGCTCATTTCTGGTGCCTGTTGGCGCGCCGCACCAGCCTCCCTTCAGGCAAAATTCAGATGAACTTTTGATCGCGTTTTCTAACCCTAAATTGTTTTAATCCGATTCTTTTTCCCAAATACACTTTAGATTCATGTACCCAAATCATATACACAAAATTTAACTCAAACAACTCAGGGAAACAACACTTAATCATCAAGAAACTCCTAAATCCCAACTCATATTCAAGAACGAAATCAATTCAAGAACAACTATCAAGAAATTCTCAATCATTTTAGGACGAAAATACGTTGAATTAAACATGCTTGGCGCCTGGGTGAACTAACCCAACTCTAGTGATTTCATATATCTTGTAGGGATCACCCCCGACGAATTTCACAAACTAAACTCGACGATCTCCTTGCTTCTCTTTCTCTTTTCTCCTCTTCTCTAAAACCCTAACTCTTTTCCAAAAGCGTAAAACAGACCAAGTTCAGTTTAGATCCTTAATTAATTCACTAAAACAAATTAAAATAAAAGGGTAAGGAAAAGACCAGACTACCCTTAAAAATCTGGATTTGGACTTTTCAAAAATGACCATTTCCAGATTTTAAACTTCTTTCTAGTTGCGAGGTGTTACAATATCTCCCCCTTGGGAACATTCGTTCTCGAATGAGATTACTCTTACTAGGCTTAGGGTCTAACATCAAAATCAACACCCAACAAGCAAATGCAAACAAAACAACATGCTCACTCATAATTTAAAGAGCACTAAGAAGAGAATTAATACCTTGGTCTGCATTTTCCCCGGACTTAAAGAGATGTGGATATCTTTTCTTCATATCCTCTTCAGCTTCCCAAGTAGCTTCCTCAACAAATTGATTCTTCCAAAGGACTTTTACTGATGCTACTTCTGTAGTCCTCAACTTGCGAACTTGGCGATCTAGAATCTGAACCGGAATCTCTTCATAAGATAAGCTACCCTTGACCCAAATATTTTCAGTTGGTATGATCAATGAAGGATCGCCCATACACTTCTTCAACATGGAGATGTGAAATACCGGATGAACCGCTGTTAATTCCTGTGGTAGCTCTAACTCATAAGCTACATTGTCAATCCTCTTGGCTATGCGATAAGGTCCAATATACCGGGGACTAAGCTTCCCCTTTTTACCAAACCTCATAACACCCTTCATGGGTGAAACTTTCAAATATACCTAATCATCTATTTCAAACTCTAACACCCTTTTCCTAACATCAGTGTAGGATTTTTGACGACTCTGTGCCGTTTTCAACCTTTCTTGAATCACTTTCACCTTCTCCATAGCTTGGTGAACTAAATCTAGTCCTATCAACCCTGTTTCACCAACTTCAAACCATCCAATAGAAGATCTACATCTTCTCTCATAAAGAGCTTCATAAGGAGCCATTTGGATACTAGAGTGGTAACTGTTGTTGTAAGCAAGCTGAATGAGAGGTAGGTGATCATTCCAATTTCCTTTGAAATCAATCACACAAGCCCTCAACATATCTTCTAATGTCTGAATAGTGCGCTCTGCTTCCCCATCAGTCTGAGGATGAAAGGTAGTACTTAAATTCACCTTTGAACCCAAGCCTTTCTGAAAAGATTTCCAGAATTGTGCAGTAAATTGTGCACCTCTATCTGAAATAATGGAGACTGGGACTCCATGAAGTCTTACTACCTCCTGAATATATAACCTGGCATAATCTTCTGCTGAATGGGTAGTCTTTACCGGCAAAAAGTGGGTTGATTTTGTCATTATGTCGACAATCACCCAAATAGAATCATGATGTCTGCGAGACTTTGGAAAACCTGTGATGAAATCCATATTTATCATCTCCCACTTCCATTCTGGAAGTTCTATATTCTGTGCAAAACCACCGAGCCTTTGGTGCTTAACTTTTACTTGTTGGCAATTTAGACACTTAGTAACAAATTCAGCAATGCCCTTCTTCATGCTATACCACTAATAAACTTCTCTCAAGTCACGATACATCTTTGTGGAGCCCGGATGAATGGAATATCTGGAGATATGAGCTTCCTCCATGATCCTCTCTTAGAGTCCATCCACCATAGGTACACACAATCTACCTTGATATCTCAATACACCATCTTCCCCTTGTTCAAAAGCTAATATTTTTTGCTTATGAACATTTGCCTTCAATTCAAGCACAATAGGATCTTGGTCTTTCTTTTCTTTAACTGCTGACAGTAATGAAGATTTGGCCCCATTCAACACCACTACTCCTCCTTCTGTGGAATCCATTAGTCAGACTCCTAATCGTGCAAGTCTATGCACATCTTTCGCTAACTCTCTCTTATATTCCTCAACATGGGCGGTGCTACCCATAGAAAATCAGCTTAAAACATCAGCAACAATATTAGCCTTACCTGGGTGATAGAGAATACTCATGTGTTAATCCTTGAGTAATTCTAACCACTTCCTTTGTCTGAGATTAAACTATTTCTGAGTGAACACATATTGAAGGCTCTTGTGATCAGTGAATATATCAACATGAACACCATACAATTAGTGACGACATATCTTCAAAGCAAATACTACGACAGCCAACTCCAAGTCATGGGTTGGATAGTTCTTCTCATGAACTTTCAACTGTCTGGAGGCATAAGCTATAGCTTTGCCATTCTGCATTAACACACAACCCAAACCAATTCTAGATGCATCACAATACACCACAAAACCTTGAGTACCTTCTGGTAAGGTCAAAACTGGAGCAGTAGTCAACCTCTTCTTGAATTCCTGAAAGCTTTTCTCTCAAGCTTCAGACCATTGAAATTTCGCTGTCTTCTGAGTCAACTTGGTCAAAGGGGACGAAATAGATGAGAACCCCTCTACAAACCTTCTATAATATCCAGCCAAGCCCAAGAAACTCCTAATATCAGTTGGAGATGTGGGTCTAGGCCAATTCTGCACTGCCTCGATTTTCTGAGTATCCACCTTAATTCCCTCTCCAGACACAATGTGGCCTAAGAATGCCACAGATTCAAGACAGAACTCACACTTAGAGAACTTGGCATACAATTCTCTATCTTTCATAGTCTGAAGAACTATTCTGAGGTGACTACCATGATCTTCTTCATTCCTTGAATAGATTAGTATGTCATCAATGAAGACGATAACAAACATATCGAAATAAGGTTTGAAGACTCTGTTCATAAGATCCATGAACGCTGCTGGTGCATTAGTCAAACCAAAGGACATGACCAGAAACTCATAATGACCATAACAGGTCCTGAATGTTGTCTTAGGAATATCACATTCCCTTAATCTCAACTGATGGTAACCTGATCTGAGGTCTATTTTCGGAAAACAAGAAGCACCCTGAAGCTGATAGAAAATATCATCAATTCTCGGAAGAGGATACTTATTCTTGATGGTAACCTTGTTCAACTGACGGTAATCTATACACATCCTAAGGAAACCATCCTTCTTTCTCACAAAAAAAACCGGAGCACCACAGGGTGAGACACTTGGTCGAATGAAGCCCTTATCTAACAGATCATTTAACTGCTCTTTCAGCTCTTTCAACTCTGTTGGTGCCATTCTGTATGGAGAAATAGATATAGGACGAGTATCTGGAAGAAGATCTATACCAAAGTTTATCTCTCTCAGGAGAGACTCCGAGAAGATCATCTGGAAAGACTTCTGGAAACTCTTTTACTACTGGAACTGACTGAATAGAAGGTACCTCAACACTTGAGTCATTAACTCGAACTAAGTGATAGGCACACCCCATAGAAACTAACTCTCTTGCCTTAAGGTACGAAATGAAACGACCCTTAGGCACTGCTAAACTACTTTTCCACTCTAAGACTGGCTCATTTGGAAACTAAAACTTGACTACTCGAGTTCTACAATCAACTGAGGCATAACATGCATGAAGCCAGTCCATACCAAGAATGAAATCAAAATATACCATGTCTAACTCAATTAAATCAGCCATGGTACTCTTGTGATTGACGGAAATGGGACAATCACGATAGACTCTCTCTGCTAGAATAGACTCACCAACAGGCGTAGAGACATTGAATGGTTCACTAAGTTGCTCAGGAATAACATCAAAGTTCATAGCAACATATGGAGTTACAAAAGATAAACTTGTTTCTGGATCTAGCAAGGCATAAACAGTAAAGTCAAAGACTTGAAACATACCAGTGACAACATCAGGTGAATCCTCTTTCTCTTCGCGACTGTTGATAGCATACAAGCGGTTTGTTCCTCCGCCAGTACCGAAAGTAGCCCCTCTAGGTGCAGCTCTGTTTGGTGGAGCAACTGAAAAAGACTGGGATCTGTTGCCCCAATTACCATCACCCTGCTTGTTCTTTGGACACTCTCGCATGAAATGCCTAGTCTGACCAAACTTGAAACAACTAGTGGAGCCCTCACGACAAATACCTGAGTGGTTCCTACCACACTTGGCGCATGAAGGAGGCTTACTACCCCCTTGCGCCACACTACCTTGAGAATAGGCAGGCTTAGCTCTGGAATTCTGACCATTGTACTCCCATTTGTTTCTAGGTGCAGGTGCACTAGCAGATGATGGAGCAGGTCCCTTCTGTTTCTGTTGGAAGGATGACCGGTTGACATTACTCTTCTGTTTCCCGGACTCATTCCCTGTCTTAGCCCTCTTGTTCTTAAATTCCTCTCTATCTCTCAGCTTCTATTCCTCTACCTGCTGCACATAGACCATCAACCTTGAAAAGTCCATGTCTCCAATAAGCATTGCTACACGACCCTCTTTGCTTGATAGATGGGACAACCCAGCAACAAACAGACTCATCCTACTCCTCATGTCCGCAACTATTTTCGGAGCATAGCGAGACAGTTGGGTGAACTTCAACCCATACTTATGTACACTTAGAGAATCCTGCTTAAGTGTTAGAAATTCCCGTACCTTAGCCTCTTTCAATTCTCGTGGAAAGAAACGCCCCAAGAAAGCCTCTTCAAAACATTCCCAACTTGCAGGTGGTGCATCCTCAGCTTTACCCCCTTTCCACTGATCAAATCAAGTCCTAGCAACATTTTTCATCTGATATGCAGCTAGCTCAACTCTCACAGTATCAATCAGTAACATGCATAACCTCAACTACCTTCTTCAATTCATCAACAAAGTTCTCTTGGTCCTCAAAAGTTCTTGAACCAGTGAAACTTGGAGGGTTCATCCTCAAGAAATCACGAATCCGTGAAGTGTCAGCCTCTTTTTGCCGAGCTCCTCTCTGCTGCCCATCTTGGCTAGTCATAACTTGATTGAGCATCCTTATAGCCTATCTGAACTCGGCATTAGTGACTTCTCCTTGCGGTTGCACTTCAAGTGCATTGGGTAACTTTTGCTCCTCAACAATACGCTTAGCAGGACGTCCTCTGACAGCTCTTCGTGGAGGCATGATTATCTGAAAATACGCTCAAGCACAAATTAGAAGGAAACTTTTTAGAGATAAACTCTAACGCATGAAATGAGTGTGAAAGAAGTGAAGAAATTCCTAAATATTGCAGCCTCTTAATTATAGATGTGGCGCTCTTCACATCGATAACCAGGACTCTACAGACACGGCTTCATAGACTCCTTAGGACTCTTGAACTCTGTGCTTTGATACCAAGTTTGTCACTCTCCGAGCCTACACCCTAGGTGGGACTGGCACTCGAAGACCATTGCTGGCCCCAAACGAACCCTTGTCCTGGCTTACTTAACTCAGGGGAAGACTTAAACATAAGAAAATATAACTCATGCATAACTTAAGAAATAATAGTTTAGCCAAAATGGCAACTCAGTCTTTAGACAACATCTGAATGATAATGTAAAGGCAACTGAACTACTAACTGTCTATAAAGCCTCTAAAACAAAGAGGGATGTGGGGACAAGACCCCCGATCATCCTAACATCTTAAAAGACTAGAAAGCAAATAAAGGAGTTCTCCGGAATGCAAAGAGGCTCACCAACAGATTTCGAACTGCTAATTGGATCAACGATGCGTCGGAATGCCGATCCTAATTACCTGCGTCTGCATCATAAGACGATGCAGACCAACTGGCATCAGTACATTGAATGTATGAGTATGCGAGCTGGAAAGCTAAAACAACATAAGCTTGGAAAGGAATCTGAAAGAAATACTTACCTTGGCTCTTCTCATTTCATGAATACTTAACTGAACTTATTTCAATATAAAGCAGTTTAAAACAAGTGAAATATAAAGAAAAGTTGTTTAAAAACATGATGTCAACTCTGTGTATATACAAGGATACAACATAACTCTGAAATGTATGTAAAAATATAATAAACTGATGTATATAAAAAAATACAATAACTTCTGTGGGAGTTTCTCTAACCGACAACCATCACATAAGAGCTATAGTGATGATACATCGATCTACCTCACGCTGCCAGCGCATCCTATACCTGATCAAAGGCATATGACCTAAACTACTAAGTGGATCCACTAGTCTGTTGTGAAAAGAGTTCATCTAAAAAGTATGACCATTTTCTACACATGGTGGCTACATGGTTTATAAGGGCAGTGAGTTATTTGAACTATCCCCCATATCGGTGCTCAATACTACTCCCAAAAATATACTAGCTCTTTATGTTTTAAATGTTTTATTTAAGAAAACATAATTAAGACTGGTTTAAGAGTCGCCACTTAATTTTTAAGAAAAATCAAGAAAACTATTCTTTCAAAAAGATTAAAACAGTAAATCTAATGAAAATATTTAAGAGGGTTCGAGGTTCATATTAGCATTTCGGGAAGGGTTTGAAAGCACCCGAAATACCCGCTAATACGCGGTTATCCGATAATTAACTATTTGGCTAAACGGTTTTAAAATAAGAGCATACATGACTAAGTTACGAAAATAAACCATTTGAAACTTGAATTTATTTTTATTATTATTATTTATTTATTTTTTGGGAAAGGGAAGTATTATAAGGGCATTTACTTAAGTGAAATATAATAAATATTCTAAAGGTCAATAAAAAAATGAGTTTGTTTTAATTTCAACTCAAAACGACTTCTTTTGGGGAGTTGAATTTTTAGAATTTTAAGATTAATTTTGACAAATAAAACATATAATAACAATTGAATAGATAGGGAAAGGAAGTTTGGGCCCAACTTTGGATCTGTCCGCCTAGGCCAGTACTTGAGCCTACTTTCGTTTTGGGACTTTGGCTCAATTCTTACCCCTTTTTGTACTTGTCCTAGACTAAGTTTCGAAACTTACTTCTTTGGGCCTTAGGCACATCTTTCACCTGTCCTAAATTCTAACAAGATAGTAATAAATGAAATGTCAAGGGCATAGGCCCAAAATAATAAAATACAATTTTTTTTTATATAAATAGTGGGCCTTTGACCCAATCTTCTCAATTCTCCTCGGCATCGAATTCCTTCAACCCTGCTCATCGATTTTTATGGCTTGGCTGACTCGACCAAGAGAGGGTATTGGGCCTTTATGGCCCAATCAATGAAATGCAAGGAAAGGGTCTTCAAAGACTCGGGAGAAGCCGATTCATACATAGAAAAAAAAAACAAGATGGAAATTAGAAAGGAAGCACACTCAAGCATATATGATAAAATCAAAACACATAAAAATGAGAAGCAATATACGTGTGTGAATGGTTCACGCTGCCGATATTACATGAAAATGAACTTAAAGAATGCGTGCAACACTTAAGAAAAATCTTTACTTGGAATTAAATTAACTTCGTATGATGAGGTAAAGCATCCAAAATAGTGATGACCAAACGGTTAAAACTAATAGTGATTAAATGATTATTTAAACAAAGATGAGGCCAAGGAAAATAATTATTAATCAAGAATGGAGTGAACTATTGGAATTGATATTATTAAGTTTAAAATGCAACATGAGCCATAATATGATAATGAGAGGAACTGAGTTCCAGAATCAAAGAATAGGGCAGAAAATTAGTTTAAAATAAAACAAACAAGCACCTTCAAAACAAATTTCTTCCTAGCACATGACAATCCTCAAACAACGGCAAAATATAGCATCAATACTTCATACTAAGCAAAGGCAATAATATGCATGTGTGTTAATAATACAAACTTGGTGCATTTTTTAATAGGAGCAAAGCAGCATGCGAAATTGATAAAATATGCTACGGTTTTGATGAAATTTTAGGCGTGAACAAGAGAGGAGATTTGAGCATTTCTCACAACTTCAAATAAAGAAAAGATGGAAGGGGTGGACGTGCTTCAGCATTTTTTCAGGGCATCAATCCAGCAACAAAACAATAATGCACCTAACAAAATGGAGACCGCTATTTTGAGATAAATTAAACATGAAAGCTGAAGAGACGAACATTTCGAGGCTGATTTAGACAGTAACACGACAAAGACCAACAAAAGCTAAATCTAAACAATTTAGAGAGTCAAATTACAAGGCTCAAGGTTAATGACGTAAACAAAACTTTACTTTCTGTAGGCGAACTCAAAGCTAGGACGATTCAAATTTGCAGCTCAACATGTAACGAAAGATAGATTCCAACTGCGACTTTCACATTTTTGAACTAAAATCAGGTTTTTACTTTTAAACCACACAAATGATAGCTTTGCTAACTAGAGTGTATAAATAGCTACTGTAACATCAAACACACAACAATAAATCAACAATTGATCTAGAGATTAACTACAAGAAAACTAAAGCAAACGACATAATTAGGCTAGAACACGGATGGCATCTTCTAATACTAAAAAAAAATGAAAATAAGGCAAGAACCGTGGGAGGAACGGGACGTATCTTATATCGAATGAAAATCATTTATAACACAAGATGACCCTAAAAATTGACACAAACTCATATCTACGAATGAGAACTTACACACATAAACTCAGAAAATTAGCGCGAAAAATCATTTCCTTTGACACGTCTAGAAACACATAACAAGACATGAATACCTACCCTACAAATAAGAACAGAACAATATCCTGGTGATTAACCAGTGAGCAAGCTAAAATTCAAGGCGAGCATAATAGTCACGAACTCAAGAAGAGAATAGGGAAAACAGGTTCAAACACGCATTAAATCACCTTGAAAATGCAATATACACTACCAGCTTTCAGAAAGATCAGGATGAAGAGAAAAACTCAGCTTTGAACATATCAAACAAGATGCCTTTTTGAATCAACAAAGAACAAAACACGATTCAACACGTTCAAACTCGAGATGAACAAAAGAGTTACTAGTTGTTTGCCTTGTTTGGTGCAGCGATATGGGGGCAAGACGAGCAACAGAGCAACCTTCCACCACAAGAAAGTTCGAATACAAACAGTGAGTAAGTGATTCGGGCAGAATCTCGGACTCACGAAAGTTGGACAGCGATAACAGACGAGAAAGAAGAGTGACACCCCGAACGTGTTTTGTATATATTTCTCTAGTTATTTCTTACTGTGTCATTCTCTTTTCTTTAATCCAAATTTTCCAACTAAAAAAAATCTCCTCTCCCCTTTTCAACAGTGAACAAGACAACATAAATAGAAAGGAATCCCGTTCCGAATGGGGGGCGGGAACTCGAAATCCAATAGGAATGAGGCCCAATTCGAAATTCAAAACCAAAAAAAATCTTGCACTATTTTGGACAAACATCTTTTTTCCTGAAAATTCTCCCTATTCCGGAAGAGGAAAGGGGAATGGATGGCTAGGATCGATCTCCCATCCTTGCACTCGACGTGGCGCCCATCCAAGCGAGCCGAGGACGCTGCTGGCGGGACCAATTTTACAGGCGGCTCTGCCCTGCTGCGACTAAAGTTGTTCGAGGATGAGGGGGACGAGGCATAGCTGTACGGGTCACGCGCAGTTGACGCCGTCTGAGACCGTTGCTCGCTGTATGCTCACGCGTCGGGCTGCTGTTGTTGACCGAGAAGACGTCGTCTAGAGAATTGTGGATGTCGGTTGTTTTCCATCTTCTGGCGTTTGGAAATTGTTGTTGTATTCACGCGTCTGAGCATTCTCTTGTCTTGACCAATGGTTTGGGCCGGGTTACGGGTACGAAATTGAATAGGAAGAATGGGCTGGAATGTGGGTTAGAAAATGATGGGGTTGGGTTGGGAATTGGTGGGCTGCCAGGATTTGGAGCAGAATTTGGGCCGGCTGAAATTGGGTTAAAATTGGTCCAACTTTGGTCTTTAAGAGAATTGAATGCAAGGTAGGCAAGGGGTTAAGATTGTAATAAAATGGCTAGGTTTTGGATTTGGTCAAAAGAACCTAAGAAATTAACCACATTGAGTGATTTGCAAAATTTGGTTAATACTTAAATAAGACGAATTAATATAATTAATTTACGAGCTTCTTAATCTTGACGAAATAAAATAATTAACTTATTTATAAACTAATTGATTTGAAATATAACTCATTGGATAATTAAACTAATTAACCAAATATTTAACTAAAACAAAATCTTTTTGAGATGATTTTTGATTATTCATAAAATATACTAATTATATACATAATTATGAAAAACATATATATCATCTAAAAATTATAAAAAAGTGACAAAACTAGTTAAAATAACTTGCAAACTATATTATTATTATTATTTATTTTTTTTATTTTTTTTTATAAAATTAATTATTTTAAATCGTTTAGAAATTAAGAAGCTCGATGATTAATTTATATTGTGGAGGTTCAAAATTGGGTGTCAACATTAAAAACATACTTATTTCTGTGATTTGAGATTAGTGCTCAAAACTTAGCTCAAAGGCTATCTTGGAAATCTCAGTTTCCCTTCTTGCTTCATTTAGAAAGTTTCCAATTATTATTAGTTATTATTAAATTAAATCAAATAACGTGTTGAACTTCACATCAAATTTAAATATCTCATCATATAAAATCATCAAACAAACAAAGTTGGGAACGAATTATTCATATTTATTATAACTGGAATAACATATGATCCTACCAGTACATTGTGATTGTATAAATATATTGCATGCGCTTTCTTCGTTGAGTACAAGGCATATTCATGCAGCTACTTTGCGATCTCAACGGTGATCCTAGTGATATCTAAATACAAGGGTGAGTTATTCCTCCGATTTGCCAAGAATTAGTCTTGTTTTTCTAGTTCATTTTCCGGACTTAGATGTTCTTTAGTTTTTGTTTGGGATTGCATCCCCATATTCTAGACTAGTAGAAGTTTTGGTACTCGACTTTCAGATTTCAGGCAAAATATTACCGCAATCATTTATGACTTTTGGTTTTTCTTTATGAAAGATTGTTTTTAAATTGTTGAAATTGCTTATTTCGAAATGTTTGATAGACGGTGTGTTAGTAGTTAGTTAATTCTCTCATCGGAGGTTAGTGTGGGTGTCACTCACAGCGCATCGTGATCGTGACAATATCACCTCTAAATACCAGATATACATTGATTTGATTAATAATTTGTGAATTGTAGAACTTTCAATTTTTTTAATTCATTTAACTTTTAAAATTCTGACTTTATATCAAATACACATTCCAATTATTATTCGTTATTATTAAATTAAATCAAATAACGTGTTGAACTTCACATCAAATTTGAATATCTCATCATATAAAATCATCAAACAAAGAAAGTTGGGAGCGAATTATGTTTGTCCACACTTTTGTTACAATTCTTCACGCGGTGATAATTATATAATGGTCCATACTTGAATATAGAGAACATTTTATTACTCCCTCTGTCCAATTTTTACCGTCAAGTATTGATTTAGCACACATTTCAATGAATAGCAAATAAAATAATAATTTCTTCATTACGTTATGAATATAATTAATTTAACGAAAAATGGTAAAATAAAAAACACTTTTAAACTATGTGAAATTGAACAAAAAATCTCAATTAATAGTTTGATCTAAATATGTCCATATTGTTAATATTCTGATCCAAAAATATCTTTATTATTAGTATTTTGATCCAAAACTGCCCTATCGTATTTTTGACCCAAAAGTATGGAGTAATAGGAATATTTTTGGATCAAAATATTACCGGCAAAAATATTTTTGGACCAAACTATTAATAAAGGACATTATTATTTATTTTGACACAATTTAAAGACATTTTGACCCTTTTTTCGTAAATTTAATGTAATGGAAAATGATATACAAGAAGAAAACATGAATTAAGTGGTAAATCATATTAATTGTCAACATTACTAAAAAAATGTTCAGGTCAAAATACTTGTCAATTTACAATAGTAAACTTGATTTATTATTTTTTTTATATTTTATTCTTGAAAAATTAATAACTTTTTAAAATAAACTATATTAATTACACTGAAAAGAGTTGACAATAAATTGATAAAAAATATTGAAAATTTTATTATATGACATATATTAGACTAATATTTTCAAGTTATATTAGTAGAATTGAATTTTCAAGTTGTAACATTAAAAATTTCAGGTCCTAACATTTTATTAAAAAAAAGTTGTTTTTAATAATTGAAAACATTGTTTTGAAAAAAATAAAAAGATAAACAAATTAAAATAAAACGTTTCTAAAGGAAAAAAGGTAAAAAAAAATGGAAATCGGGGTCTTAATTAAATTTGAATTGATTGAAGATAATTATTAATTAGCATGAATTAAGGAAATTCAAACTAATTAAGAATATTTAGTTTCCTTAATTCACTCTAATTTGTTAAAATTAATTAAAAATTCTTATTTTATCCATTTTTCTTTCACGTTTCTCTCTCTTCGATTTTCTTCTAGAAATCTTGTCACTGGCGACTAATTGAAGTTTTGTTTTTGTTTGAAAAAACTTGATTTTGTTGTGATGGACAACCACGTATCAATATTAATTAAACATGGTGAAAGATGGGATCCTTCAGGTTAGTATTTAGTATTGTTTAGTGTTTGTATTTGAATTTCATTGAAATGAAAAAAAAAAAAACAATGAAACTGTAAATCACATTTTGTGATTTTGTTTTTGTAAATCGTCACTATATTTAATATGATATAATTTTTTGTATAAACAATACATTTTGTTCATTAATTATTGTGAAACTGTAATATTAGTGATTTTGTTGGTAAGTTTCTATTATTTTTATTTTTTGGTTATTTTGTATACTGTCAAAACAATGATTTCGTGAGAAATTGGCGCAATATATGAAAGATTTGAGTATTATGTATAACATATAAATAGTTTTATCCTTGTAGATTGGGTACATATATTAAAATTATAATGTTGAATACTTTTTTTTTCATGAAAATATAAATTAAATGTATAGTTTTGAATGAATTTGGTAGTATAAATGGAATGAAATTGGTATGAAAGTGTGTTCAGTAATGTGTAAAAAAAGTTATTTAGAATTTTGAAGAATTGTATGAAAAGTGTTTTAAGTTGGTGTGAAATTTGAAATTTTATTGTTTATATATTTTTTGTCAATTGTGTATAAATTTGTGTGAGAGGAATGAATTATTTGATATGAGAAATGTATAAATTTAGTATGAATGATTATTTTTTGTATGAAATGTGTATTAAATGGATATGAAATATGAATTATTTTTTTTAATGAAATCTGTTTTGTAGTGTACTGTCTGAATGATATTTGTATGAAAAAATAATGACGACTGTGTATAATTTTGTTGTTATTATAATGAATTTTGTGGATGAAATTTGTATTGTCTTTGGTATGAAAAGTTAATATTATTTAGCATATTTCTAATTGCTTTGTATTATGTAAGACTAATTGTTATTTTTTTTAATGAAATAGGAAAATATGTTTATTTTCAGATGGAGGGGATTATATATGAATCTTCTAGTCTTTATAGTGGTCTAGTAAGTGCGATAAAATCGCAACTTATGATAGATGTTAATATTAATGATATAGAGATAAAATATATAGTTAGTGATCGATGTCCACCTGTTAGTATCCACAATGATGTTGGTGTGCGAGTTTTTTTAGATCAAAAGAAAGCTAATGTAGATTTCTTTACGAAATATCCATTGTGCATAACTTTGAAGAATATAACAATGGATAATGGATAATTAGGATTTTGTAGTTGTTGTGGATAGGAGATTCTGATGTTAGTAGAACGCTAACTAACTTTCATTTATACTCCAACAACTCTCTATCCGCTTGATAGGAGTGAATTTAGATGGAGTTGTCGATGAAAATACTGATGAAGGAAATGGAGTAATCAGTGACCTTTCTAATTTATTTATAGCTGAAAAATCAGATTTACAATGATAAAGAAACACTTATGGAGGTGATGTGACATTATGGAGTTGTCGAAAAATTCAGATTTCTTGTATCTCGTTCTAGTTCATCTTGGTAAAGATTTAATTGATTGTTTGAATGTGTATTTATTTTTTACTGTATTTGGTATATCAGTTTTGTTTGATTTTTTTGTTTGTTTTTTAAACAGTTATTACCTGAAGTGTCATGCTGATAATTGTTCATGGATGATGAACTCATCATGTTTGAATCAATCGAGGATATTTAAAATCAGAAAGTACTGTGCGAAACACACTTGTTCCGTTAGAGATAGAGTGTATGCAAGGTGTCAAGGAATAACTGACTTGCAGCTGTTTTAATAATGAATAAATTTATTGATTCATCAACTGTATACACTCCAAAAGATATAGCGAAAGACGTGTTGAAAGTGCATGATGTTGCGCTGACATACATGCAGGCTTGGAGAGCTAAAGAAAAGGCGATAAAATTGGTGCGTGGAGATCCAGCCAAGTCATATGCATTTGTTGCATTAGAAGTATGTATTAGAGGTTGGGAGTACTGTAGGCCAATTGTAGTGGTTGATGGGGCAGCTTTAAGAGGCTCATATGGTGGTACAATGTTGACTGCAAGTACTATGGATCCAGGAGGTATTTTTTGAATCTTTTACATTTATAATCAATAATAAATATGATATAAGGTGTGTTTCCAATTTGTATGATGTTTTTTTAAATTAATGCATCAGGTCACATACTTCTACTTGCTTATGGACCTGGTTCTTTGAACAATTTAGGGAAGCATATGGAGAAAGGAAAAACATGTGTTTTATGTCAGATAGAAATGAGAGCATATGAAAAGGAACTGCCAGAGTATATCCTGGATTGGAACATTTTGCTTGCATATGACACTTATGTTGTAATGTTTTGAAGAACTTCCATAGGAATACTGAAGATTTGAAGAAGCTATTTTTTACAATGGCAAAGGCTTATACAATACAACAATTTGAGGTGATTATGCAAAGAATAGACCAGATAGATCCAAGAATAAGAGATTATTTATATGATATCGTGTATAGCAAGTGGTCAAGGGCTTATTCAAAATGTAAGCGAACATGGACCATGACTTCAAACATAACCGAATCTTTAAATAATGTTAACAGGATAGCAAGGAGGTTGCCAGTGATTTCACTTCTTGAATTTATGAGGGTAACAGTTCAAAGATAGATTCATAAGCACAACGAGGAGGCTGCAAAAACTAGATCAGAGCTTACAAAAAAAATATGATCTTATGCTCCATAAAAGTATTGCTTTGTCTAGCAGTATGAGGGTATGGTTTTTTCTCTATTCATTATTATTTAAATGTATTCATGTATGCAATTAGTATGATTATTCAATTAATTTAGTATAAATTGTCAACTAACATAAATAATACATTAATTTGATATTCATTCCGTATATATAATTCAAACCTTTTTTAGTGGCTTATTTTTTTTAACAACATTTTAATGATCAATATTTTTGTGTGTTAGGTAATACCATCAACAGTTGATATGCATGTTGTTGTTGATGGACCAAAGCGGTACGTAGTAAACTTAAACATCAAGATGTGTAGTTGCGAAAGATTTCAAAATGATGAAATATCACGTGGGCATGAAATGGCAGTTCTTAGATACAGAAGACTGCATGAAACAGATTACTGCTCTCCTTTTTATAGCCTGAAGAATTTTCAAGATACATATGCCATCCTTGTTGAACCTCTCCCATGCGAGAGTACATGGGATATACCAAGTTATGTTTCAGAGCCTAAATTGATGCCGCCCGGTTCAAAGAGAACGGTAGGAAGACCACAACTTGAACGTTGGAAGAAATTTGCTAATGTAAAATTCAAAAGGTCTAAAGTTACTTGCAGTAGATGTCGTCAAGTTGGCCACAACAGGACGACATGTTCAAAGTATCCTGTGCAAAAAAATGATTATTTATTTGTTTAGACTATATAAAATTTTAATTTTATTTTGTCTTTTAGACTCATGTTTTGTTTTGATATGAAACATAATTGGTGTGAAATGCATTATAACTAAGTGGTTAATATACTGTTTATTTTTTATAAGCGATGCAATCATTAATCATACATATTGCATACTGTTGGAAATAAAATTTATTCCAGTTTAATACATAAGAGAGTGTTAATATTAGTGATAATTATACAAGGTAATTATGGAATATATTTGGTATCCTGAGTATTTAATGTAAGTTATCATGAATATTAATTTGGTTTTCAACTAGTGTCCTACTATAAATGAAATTAAAACAATCTTTATACCAATCTTATTCAGGTTTCATTCCAACACTAACTTCAGTTTATATCACACGTATTATACCAACAAAAAATCAATTTCATATAAAACATTCATCAATTTCGTATAAACATTCATACCATTTGTATACCAATATTTTATCACAATTCATACAATATCCAACAATCAAACATTAAAGTCAGAGGCATACGCGTATTAATCAGATTTCATACATGTTTCATCCAAAAATATGTTTAGAATAGAAAGTAAGCATAATGTGATATTTTTAGAAAAAAATACTAGTTTGACAATGCAACAATATCACACTTCATACAATATCCAACAATCAAACATTAAAGTCAGAGTCATACACATATTAATCTGATTTCATACACATTTCATCCAAACAACATGTTTATAATAAAAAATAAACATAATGTGATATTTTTAGAAAAAATCACTAGATTGACAATTTATACTATTTTCATACCAATTTAATAATTCATATCATATACACAGTTAATAGACAGTCACACCAATATTAAAACACAATTCATACCATTATATAACAATTTATACAATACCCAACATTCAAACATTAAATTCAGAGCCATACACATATTAATTAGATTTTATACACATATAAATTTCATACACGTTTCATCCATTGAGTGTTCAGTTTGGATACTAATTATAAGACAGTTGGTTCATGATCTCTAAATTGATATTCTTTTTTAATCTAGTTAGTAATACACATTAATATCATTAAGTCTAAATGTTGAATCAAATTGGTATGCAGTTTGTATATAACTGACATCCCGAAAAATGTTATATTCAATGTGTAATATATCCCCCAAATAGTGAATCCAACTGGTATGAAGTTTGTATATTACTAGTATCTTGAAATTATAATAGCCAATCAGTAATTCATTTGTAGATGATATTTGACTGGAATAAAACATATGATATTATATATCATCAAATACTTTAACACAAAAAAATTGTCCAAAAATTAAAAAAATAAATGTAATTCTAAAAAAGTAGAAGGTGCAATAGACTATATCTAATTTCTTGTATGTGGTCTTGGTGTAGGATAATTGGTGGTATCCGAAACATGTTCTTTTGCTATGCGAGGTCCACCAAATTTGCTAGAAATCATACCAGTAACTTCACTCTCACTGATCGTGTCATCCTCATTCTTTGTTTTTCCATAATGTCATAGGATTGTGGCATACCTTTGACGATGGTACTTTGCATCGATATCAAGAGAACGCATATCAAAACATCATTACTGATGTATTCAGTAAATAGACATGTGTACAAACCACAATCACTGAAAAAATTGAAAAAAAAATTGAAAGAAAAAATATTTTAAGAAATAAATTAAGTTAACTTTTCTAATGAAATCAATAAAGTATAGAAATACATACTTTGAACTATCTTTTTGTTGAGGAGCATGCATCATATGCTTGATATCAAGTGGGTCGGATTGAGACATGTGTACATATTTAGGGAGTTTATTGGCATACAGATCAAGCCTTTTACCATAAAATCTTGTGCTCGTCAAACATAGTGGTATCATTGTTGCAAGTTTACCAACTACTTCATTGACTTTCTTGGTGTGAACAGATCCTCCCTCATCAAATCATATGCACGTAGACATCTAAGTTTGATTCGGAATACAACAAAAAATCAGTAAAATTTCTCACTAATATTGACAGGAATAATGACATCGTCAACATTATCCCAAGGAATGTTGGCAAGCAGTTTGAAGCATCTAATGCACTGTCCAACATCGTGATCGGGAGATATGAATCTCATGTCGCAATTTGACTCTCTCCACTATTTCTCAATGTTATCAACCCACGTCATAAACCAACAGTCAATCGTACTGTATGATAGTGGTATTGGAGAGTACTTTGCCTTCTTTCGCAGATAATACATAATGATATTAACATGTTGTTAACATTTAAAAAGCCATTAAAAATGTATCAAATATATACATAATGCATATAAATTTCATTCTACCAATATGTTTAGTGCATTGTTCATGAAAGTTTATTTTTATGCCAAATTCATTCAATAATCATACCAATTGCATACATGAACACTGTATACCAAATTTATTCAGAAATCATTCAATATGCATACATGATGGATATGCATATTTTAAAACATATTTTAAATAAAAACTACAAATATAATTACAAAAATTTGAAATACGAGTTTTAAATTAACTATTTAAAAAGTTGATAGATATAACTTACCCCGTCTTCCCAAGGCTTGCCAGGTTTAACCATTATGTTGAAAAAATTCTTTTCTGCAACTTTGACAACACCAAAGTCCATTTGAGGTTCAAAACTATCTTTGAGCTTTGAATAAGCAGATTTTCTGTGAACAGTAAAAAATATTTAAAAAAATAGTGTCTACAAATTGATTGAATAATATTGAAAGAAAAAACATTGCTTTATTTACACATATACCTGCCACGCCTAGATGAAACATCTTTGAAAACCCATTTGTTAAACTCATCGATCAACTCAACTGCAACCTCAAACCTATTGTGACTTTCAAACGGATGTTTAATACGAAATAAAATGGGAACTCTTTTTAAACTGCTTTCGCCTTCTGACAACCGAATGTACGGAGATGTGTCATACTTGCCGGGGTTTCTATTTCTTGGTTGCACATCTGGGGTTGCATTAGCATTGGGAATTGGATCAAGTGCAATAATCTGTGTCATAATCAAATTCGGATAATCATCCAATGTTGATGATTTTGAATTTGATGATCCAGGTATGTCAGCATTAAAAACAACACCAACTGTTTGGTCATTTGAATTCTAAGTTTCATCTATATATTAAAAAAAATAATGTTAAAAATACTTTGAAAGTGAATATACATATCATAATAGGATTGAAACTCATACCATCCGTGTTTGAAGTATGAGTGTATTCCCTCATTGAAACTGAAGGCTGATCCATTGGAGCTTTTTCAGATTATTCAACATGTTGACGGGTTATACAAGATTAATACAAAGTTTAAATCAACAACAATAACATTTCATTAATGTTGCCTTTCACAGATTTAATACTGTATTAATATCAAAATTGAACCAACATAAAAAATTGAACAATAACATTTAATACATTATTAATACAGAAAACTAATAATTTTTTTGTAACACCACTGACAAACAACAACAAACATTTGGTCATACCAATTTCATACCAATATTAAACAGACAGAAACTGGAAAATCATGCATAATATTTGGTCATACAAATTTCATACCAAAATAATACTAACTTCAGTCCAAATTTGTACATTTCATAATTACTTGCACATACACACTTCATACCATGATACACCAATTATTTCAATTTTTAACTTTGTAAAACTCTTTAATACCATTTAATACCTATTGGTGTGTTGCCTGTGTTGATTGACCTCTTGAAGGCCTAATCTCCTCAATTATCAACTTTGTCGAATTATCGACATATGCTTTCATGTCGGTTATGTGCTTGTCAACCTTATCAATAGATGTAAACATATATGTTAAAGATTAAATATTACAGAAAAATAATTAATAAAAATTAATTGTAAAGGGATTGAAAAATAACATTATCTTTCAGTTCTTTCAATTCCACCCGAACCTGTCATTAAAATTGAAAGGGTGAATAAATTCTTTGTAATATGTTAAAAAAATAATTAAATCATAATATTTAATTGTATACCTCCGCAATTTCCTTTTTCAACTCTACATACTTTTCGTCGAAGTCAACATCGTGCCTTTCTGATGTTGCTTGATCTTCTGTCTCATGGTGACTAGAAGATTGATGCAAATTGATCTGATCCATGGCATTTATCTCTTCGTCAGTAAGCATTATATTTTTGAATTTATGCTGCGATAACAAAATAAGATGTGAGAATTAAAATTTATATATAAAAAAAAGTAATAACTTATAATTAGTAAAGGACAATAACTAAAAGATGATCTGGTTGCCATGTGTTCTAAAAATCGTATTCTTTAAGTCATCGAAAAAATACTCTCATTCGATGTCATCCAGTTGAGAATACGCGGTGTGACATTTGAAATATGGATAACAACCGTGTTGTCAAAAGGATGACAACACTCATAAAATCAAACCTGCAACGCTATATGGAATTGACTGAATTTGAATGACGTAGGATTCTTTCTCAACCTACGGCTGCAAGCTTTAAGAATTAATCTAAAACATTAATTTTCCCATGGGAAGTTGACATATTGATCGGACTCAACCAAATCAAAATACCATTTAGGAATGGTTGTTTTTTAGGCCTCCAAACCAGTCAAAAATGAAGTAATGAAGTACATAATGCCAATTTTTAAGCGGTCTTCAGTCTCAAAAAAATTAGTAAGAAGTCCACATTTAAGACCAGTTATCGCTGCGAATTCCTTGATTCCAAAACGTAATTTTGTACCGTTTATTTTCACAACAAACATATCGTCTCTGACATTTTCATATTCAAGAATCATCAAATGCCGCAATAGTTGACATTGAATCTTTATGTGGTGTACGTCATAAAATACACCAAAAGGTGTTTGTTCGAGAAATTGTTGAAACCTCTCTTGCTCGAGGAAATTCAACAGATCACGAAAAATATTCATGTTTGTACATGAATCCCATTGTGTGTATATCTTCCTTGCCTATAAAATAAAATTGTTTATACTAAATTAAAACATACTTCATACAAATATTATTCAAGTTTCATTCCAGCAGTAACTATAGTTTAAAAATAGTTATAATTAAATTATATCATATAAATTAAATAAAAAATAAATCAAAATCAGGTAAACATTGATAAAAAAAATATAAAAGTATGTTCATACAAATATTATTCATGTTTCATACACATGCATAAACATAAATTTTAGTACTGCCTTATACCATATTTATAAAAAAATTCACACCAATTTTATTCAAACATCATACCAGCTTCATGTGCACTGTTGCATTCATCAATCTATTTTCATAAATTTATTGAAATACGCTAACAATAATTTAACAATTTTAATACATTAATGGATAAATTGAAAAATAAACCTTCTTAATAGGAAAAATCCCAATTTCATATCAATATTATTCTAAATTTGTACAAAACAGAGTAATTAAACAATTCATACAATTTTATTCACACCAATTTAATAATTCATACCATATACACAATTAAGAGACAATCACACCAATGTTAATACACAATTCATACCATTCGCATACCAATATTGTATCAAAATTCATACAAAATCCAACAATCAAACATTAAACTCAGATCCATTCACATTTTATTCATATCTCGAACAATTTTCACACAGACAAATGTTTTGAAAACAACAATAAGCATAATGTGATATAAAAAAATCACTATTTTGATAAATGTGAAAATAAATTAAATAAAGTGCTTATCCTAACAACTTTTTTGTGTTTTTTGAATGTTGGTATTTCTGATTCCTTCTTTTTTGTTGTACTTCTTGTTGATGGTTTTGAAAATTGAGCAACTTCTAAATTGGTTGTTTTTTTCTTTTTTATTTCACTAACAAAATCAGAATCAGATTCAGAAGGGGTTTCAACAATTTTCCCCTTCCTCTTCTTCCCTTTTTTGATTTGCCAGAGTAGCCCTTTTCTTTGCTTCATTTTTTTTCTCTTTTTGATCCTTCAACTGAGATGAACCACCCGTCGTCGGATTTTCAGCAATTTTAGGCGGGGGATTTGAGTTAATATATTGAAAATTGGAACATGAACGTCATCAGTAGAAGTTCCTTCAACCAATCTGGGACTCTTTCGAGGTGTTTCAATGGGTTTCTTAGACATGATAATGATGAGAAACGTAACGAGAGGGACGATTGTGAAGTTAGGGTAATGGGGTTGTGAGAAAGATTGGATGGACGGTTGTGAATGTGGTGTAGTGGAGTGGTGAGGAAGATGGGAGTGAAAATTGTGAATATGGGATAGTGGGGGTGGCAGCGTGTAGAATCTGATAAGCGTGGGGTTGTGATTGGCGTATGGGATATTTGGAGTGTAACGGTAAACAAGGAAGTATAATCAATGTAAATCCCTAAATTCTTGTAACTGATAATTTCGATTTTAAAAAAGGAACTGCAATTAAATTAATTAACTATTAATAATTAATAATATAAAAAAATAAAGAGATTAATCATTTTTTAAATTAAATTGTAATTGATTTTTAAATAAAGTTAAATTTAAGTAATATGTCCCGTAAATAAACTGTTATAAGGAAGATTTTTTTAAGAGTGTATTTAAAATTCATAATATTGTTCCTTAAATGTATATATGGTGTGATTTTTCCTAAAAAATATCTTGTATTTTACAAGATCTTTTAAAAAACGTTTAAAAACTAATATGAGACAAACATATTATTTACAAACACGTGATGGATAATATTATCAAATTACGGCAACTTATTGATATTGACGACTTGCTAACTTGTGGTCTCAAAAACATTACACACTATGGAAAACGTGATCAAGTAAGTGTTGTCGACATTTTCTTAGCTAAAAGTCTCAATACAGATTTAATCAAATTTATTATATTTATTCAAATAATATATATTTATTAAATTTAAAATCTAATTATTAATATTTAAAATTTATAAAATTAAAATTTTGACTCCCGCCTCTATTCTAGTCATCACAAAAACAAAAATGAGCGGAGAATCAAGAATGTATATCCGCTAGTGCAAAATGTTATTCTTATCCTAAAGTTGTCATATGTATAGGATCTTTATTTTTAAAAAATAAATTATATATTTATAAACTATAAAAAATATATTAGTAACTTTAAAATATTTATATAAAAAAGTAATGATTAAAATAAAATTCATTTGGCTTTTAAAACTTGAATGGTACTGCTTAAATTGCAACAGAATAAATAATACTCCCTTTGTCTCAATTTATGTACACATTTCGGAGATTAAGATTTAAACAAGTCTATCTTTGACCGTAAATTTTTCATATATTTTTTAAATATATTTTAAATCGTCAATTATTGTGACTTATAGTACTTTTTATGTAGTTTACAAATATATAAATTTTATTTTAATAAAACTGAAGATTCCATGAGCAAATTCTCGGTCAAACTTAAACGGTTTGGTTCTCGAAAAATAAAACAAGATTCAGTGATGAAACTTTTCACATTATTTATTAAGACTCCTTCGATTTTAAGTATTTGTTTATCTGATTTTAACTCAATATGAAGTTTAAGAAAATAAAAAAGACTGTCCACATACTCATGAAAAGATATTCATACTAACATACGTAAGGAATAAAAATTCTACATACATGATACACAACACATTATTTTATTATATAACATACTCTTTGAGACCTCCACTTCTCAAGCTTGCTCTCATCAACCAAGAAAGAAAAAAAAAATAGAGGAAAAAATGTTGTTCAACTTTGATCTTTCAATTATATTCTCACATCTTTATTTTTTCTTCATTCCCTTAATAATAGTCTTGTTGTTTTTCATCATGAATATTTCAAAAACCATTTTAACCAATGTTTTGATATATCCCAAGTCTACCAAAATTCCAAGATCCTATCCAATTATTGGCTCTTATTTCTCAATCAAATCCAATATAAATCGTCGAATTCAATGGACATCTGAAATTGTTTTAAGTACACTACCATCTCTTACTTTTACACTTTATCGACCACTAGGCCATCATCATATATTCACAGCCAACCCCTCTAATGTTGAACACATTCTCAAAACATGCTTTCATAATTATCAAAAAGGGTATCTTGGTAAAGAAACTTTAAAGGATCTTCTAGGCAATGGTATCTTTAATGCTGATGGTGAGATTTGGAAGTACCAAAGAAAACTTGCTAGTCATGAATTCAACTCCAAATCTTTACGTAAATTCATTGAGAATGTTGTAGATGCTGAACTGTCTGATCGTCTCATTCCTATTCTGACTATGTCCGCGTCTCAAAGAAGTGTTCTTGACATTCAAGATTTGCTTCAAAGGTTTGCTTTTGACAACATTTGCATGGTTGCTTATGGGTACGATCCAGCATATTTGTTACCATCCTTTCCGGAGGCAAAATTTGCAAATGCTTTTGAAGAAGTTGTTCGTATTAGTAGTGATAGATTCAATTCCCTTGCCCCTTTTATATGGAAGCTCAAACGAATTCTGAACGTTGGATCTGAGAAGAAATTGAGAGTTTGTGCAACACAAATCCGCGATATGGCTAAGGAAATGATTAAGCAAAAGAAGGAAAGGTCAAATTATAATAAGAGGTCTAGTGACGAGGATCTTCTTTCAAGATTCTTAATAAGTTCTAACGAACAACAAAACATGCATGATGAAGAGTTCATTATAGATATTGTCATTAGTTTTATCTTGGCAGGAAGGGACACAACTTCTGCTGCACTAACATGGTTCATTTGGTTGATTTCAAAGAATCCAAAAGTGGAAAAAGAAATCCTGAAGGAAATAACTAATTACACAATGACATATGATGAAGTGAAGGACATGCCATACACTCATGCATCATTATGTGA
Organism: Solanum chiquidenum; assembly: GCA_029582725.1. Lineage (NCBI taxonomy): Eukaryota > Viridiplantae > Streptophyta > Magnoliopsida > Solanales > Solanaceae > Solanum > Solanum chiquidenum. The sequence goes on along the minus strand of JAJOOS010001644.1, from coordinate 226 downwards.
AAGCATGAGACTTTACCCTCCCGTCCCTATTGATACTAAAGAAGCCATGCAAGATGATATATTGCCTGATGGAACATTTGTAAAGAAAGGAACGCGAATAGGCTATCATCCATATGCAATGGGGAGGGTGGAGGACATATGGGGGAAGGACTGGCAGACTTTTAGGCCAGAAAGATGGTTGAAAAGGGATGTCAAGATGGGGAATTGGAAGTTTGTTCCTAAGGAT
>JAJOOS010001643.1:0-35127 GCA_029582725.1 Solanum chiquidenum | reverse complement strand
CCCCCCCCCGGGGGGGGGGGGTTCTAAAACCTGCCTCACTAAAGATAATTTTGCCTCCTTATATGGAGGTCGAGAAATCTGAAATAATAAGATAAGGTGGCCCACACAATTTACAATGGCTAATAAGCAAAGGATAAGACCGACAAACAGACGTGGTCTTTCTACTAAGAAATATGGCCGACATATTATCATGGCCTACTTTATTAAAGTTTTTTACTTATTACCCCAATTATTCAATTTGTGGGGCCTTCTTGCTTTACACCTTTTCTTTTCCTTTGCAAGCGGTGTTGCTGGAAGATTCTTTCACTTAGTTTTGGAGTCTTTGGAGAAGAGTATCGATGTCAAAATCTTCATTGCTATTAATACTTTGTGCTTCTCCTGCCATGCATGATTCTTCATCATCATTGGTGTGGCTAGCTGATGCCATGGACATATCATCCCTTATATCTATATCAAGATTTTTCATTAAATCTCTTTTTACTTTCTCCATATATATGGCTATTGCTTTCGATTTGGATATTAATCCTTTCTTCATCTGAGGCTTCTTTGCAATCTGTTTGAATGGACTAAGATCATCCACCTGTGATTTTGATCTTTCTGTATTTTAGTATTTGTCCATCATTTTATTTATTAAATCTATGATTTCTTGACCAAAAATTTTTCCTTCAAGATCTTTTTGTATTGATTTGTTCCAAAGCTTTGTATAAAAGGTTCTCTGTAAATATGGAAATCCTTCAGAGGTATTATTAACCTCTACAGACCATTTCAAAATCTAAGGGATTGAGAATTCTATAAAAAAAATACAATAAGGACATACCTTCAAAGAATATATTATCTTGTTCTAAACTTATAAGTTTAGGGGCGATACCCACCCATTCAGAATATAATCTTTTGTAAGGTTCTGATAAATATTTTACTGAGGGATCATATAAAGTCCACCATTGACAAAACCAATTTGGAAGAGGTTGGTTAAAAACATGAGAGTATATTTTTATAAACCAAAAATACTTTTTATTAGCATTTTCATATAATAAAGCTCTATTATAGCTATTCATATAGTCCCAGTAATTATATTTTACTGCTACCTTTTGTTCTGGATGGATATAATCTCTTTTCTTTAAGGGGCTCATTCCCCATTCTTCTGGAGCCATAACTCTTTTTATAATAATTTTTAAAAAGTTATAAACTTTTTTGGTATTGGCTGGGTAAAAATGCTGGAATTTGCCAGACCTTGTTGCTGAGAGTATCATCTCATAATGCGTCCTGTATTTATAAGCATGTGTGGTATAAGAAACTGAATCCAGATACCTGGACATTATTTTCCATGGGTCATTTTTCCATCGCAAATCACTCTGTTCTAGCAGAAGTATAACTTCTTCTTTTTTTATTTTGATCAAATATTTTTGTGCTCTCTTCATCTGTGAGAACTGTGGAATATGATGGAGGAATATTATCCTTTCCTTGCTTTGATTGCATAAAATCTAAGAATTTCTTGTACATTAGATGGTCTGTATTAAGACCACTTGTAGAAGCAATATTTGCTGCTACCAATCTTTGGTTTCCCATTTGAGCGAGGATATTACCTCGTCCAGTTCCTGTTCTTCCTCTTCCCCTCCTTGAGGGCGGAGGCCATAAAGCTCTCATCCTGTCAAAAACAAAGATTAGTTTTAGTATTCTCTCGTAAGAAAATCAGACAAACTATTATCTGAACCTTTTTTATAATGGATATCGAAATCAAATGGTGCTAATAAAGCCTGCCATCTTGGAAACATTTGTTTAGAAATGCTTACAATCTTTATTAAATATGAATTTAGATGCTTAGCAGTCAGTTTTTATCAAAAACTTCTGGTTGTAAAGATCTCCTTGGAACTTTAAAACACTTTTAACTATTGCCAAAATTTCTTTCGCTATAGTGGCGTAAATTCTCTAAGCATTGTTCCATTTGCTAGAATAGAACTGGATAATATAATGGCGTTTATTATCCAGACAATATTGGGTTAGGATACCTCCATATCCTATGTCTGAAGCATATGTTTCAACCGTTTTTTCCCCAATTTGAGTTGGTCAAAGTAAGACAGGGAAGATTTTTAACCTTTGCTTTAATCTTTTTAACCGCTTCAGAATGTTTATCAGACCAAACTTTAGCATTATTTTTTAGCCTGTCATACAAAATAGCAGTATTCTTGGCTAGATCCTTTATAAAAAGAGCAACATAGTTAAGACTTCCAAGAAATCTCTGTACCTGAGTTTTATTAGTCATAATATCAAGGAATTTGGATGCAAATTCAATACTTTTATTAATAGGGCTAATGCTACCCCTTTAAATATTTTGACCCAGAAATCTAACATTTGTTTGAAACAAAGACATTTTAGGGATGGATATTACCAAGCCATTTTGGATAATAATTTTTTAAAACAGATCAAGGTGTTTGAAATGAGTTTCTACATTTTTGAAAAATACAAGAATATCATATATATAAACTATTATGAAATTACTGTAACGCATGAAAATATTATTCATGATCTTTTGAAATTTCAGAGGGAGCATTTTTAAAGCCAAATGGCATAACATTCCATTTATACTATCCCATAGGAACATTAAAAGCTGTTTTGTATCTGTCTGACTCAGTTATCTGAATCTTCCAATAACCTGATTTTAAATCAAATTTGGAAAATATAATGGCATCATAAACTCTATCCAATAAATCTTTCTTATTAGGGATAGGGTACCTAATCCATTTCAAAGCTTTATTAAGAGATTTATAATTAATTACCAACCTGGGTGCACCCCTTTCTTGTTCAGCATGTTTATTAACATAAAAGGTTGTACAAGATCACTGAGACTTAGAATGCCTTATAAGACCTTTTTGAAGCAAAGAGTCAATTTCTTTTTTGCATAAATTCAGATAATCAAAATTCATCTGGAAAGGTCTTGCTTTTGTAGGAATATTATCCTCAATAAAATTATCCTCATATGGGAGGCTAACAACATGTTTTTTCCTATTCCAGAAAGCATTTGGATGATCCCCATAAATATGAAAGGAGAACTGATTTTTTAAAATTGCAATCCTATCCTGTAATTTAGGAGATTGAAGAATATTATCAATCTCAATGCTATTAATTTCCCCTTTTATAAAACTGACTTGATTATTTTTTAAAATCAATCTTGAAGATAATTCTTTTATCATTCTTGTAAAAGGTTTTGTAATAAACTCTAATATAAAAGGTTTTTCATTTCAAGTTCCAATGATTTTTTTATCATCCCAATAAGTAAGGGGAAAAATATCATTTATAAAAGGAACTCCCAAAATAATGTGGTTAGTAATATCTTTTACTAAGACAACTTTGAGGAATACAATTTTTTCCCTTGCATATGAAAGCTTTGGGAAATTTATATTCAATTCCCATTTTACTACCATTTGCTGATCTAAGGCTATGGGTAGTTTTATGAAAATATCTTGAAGGAATAAGTCCTTCTTGAATGCAATTTAAGTCAGCAACACTGTCTATTAGAGCAGTAAATTCTTTTTTATAGTTATAATCTATAAGAAGAGTAATCTTAGTTATAAACTTTTGGGAAGTGATAGCTTTCAAGCTTTGCAAAAAATCTTCTTGATTATTGCCAAAATTAAGGGTTTTAAGAAAGTCAAGATTATTACTTTCTCCTTCATAAGAAGATGAAGATTCTGAGCTATTAGCCAGATCCTTAAGACTTTCAATATTAACAAGTCTATTTTATATAATGACATTCTTTTCTTTTAAATGATGAATGTCATCTTTGAGATTATTAATCTCTTGCTTTAGATCACTAATTGTAGTAGGAGAACTTATAAGTTTCCTTCTTTCTAATACGAGATTTTTTATCTCAATCATGGTATATGAACCTTCTTTGGTAGGTATTTCTTCTGTAATATGATTTTGTGAAGAGGACGTATTACTGATTTTATCAATAATCTGAGCTCTTATTTCTAGATCTTTAACAATTTGTAGGATCTTAATGACTTTATCATTATCAATGACATTGATGCTTAATTCCTTGAACTGGGAATAAATCTTACAAAGATCATCTTCTTCACCCTCATTTTCGCAACTTAGCCCTTGTTGACAAGGAAAACAATCATCATCCGAAGACATATAATCTTCTGGTGAAGGGCTTTAAGGTCTTCACTTGTAGAGGATTCCTCATGGCTGCTGTATTCAGCTTCTGATTTTTCGGAATCAGAGTTTAGCAAGATTTTGCATAAATAGTCCTTGATATTATCATCTATGTCAAGGTTTTTGATTTTCTCCCTGACTCTGCAATCTTTAGCATAATGAACAAATCTACCATATTTGTCGCAAGTATCTGTTTTGTCAAATATTCACCTAGATTTATAAAATCTCTTTTTTTCTCTATAAGGTTCAGCTCTTTTTTATTCCTTCTCAATTCTTCTTTTCTTCCATTCCTTATAATCCTTTTTGGAAGAATTGTTCTTAGAAGAATGCTTCTTTTCTTTGGAGCTTGCTTTGGGGATATCCAAAGTGAATTGTTCACACAATTCTCCCAATTGTTGTCTTTCATTAAGACGATGCCTTTTAATCTATTGATTCAACTTGATCTCATTACACAAAGAAAGTCCTTCTTGTACACAAGAACTTATGAGCTTTCCATAGGTGTAATTGTCATAGTCAATACTATGACCATCTCCTCTAAGAGTCTTTCTAACTCTTTCAGCAAATAGAGCAGGTAATCCATCAATAAACTTGGATTTCCAATGAGTGTTATTACACTCTGGCAACTCCATAACCCTGCTAAGAAAAATATCTTTATAAAATCTGAAAGATGTGAGGGTCTTGCACCTAAGGTTTTGGAGCAGAGTTCTTATGGTCTCGCTATTATCAGACCATCTCCAGAGAAATGTTCTATAATATTGAGAACAAGGGTATACACAACATTCTGGGTAAGATCCTATTCTCTTTCTTGCTTTACAGCTTGGAGAATCTTATCCCTTTGCTTCGGGTTTAAATAATTATCCCACCAGCCCTTTAATTGACCAGTAAATCCAGCCGTTATCATATCAACAATAGTATTGTCACTATTCTTGTTAGCCTTACAGATAGTGTTGTACATGAGCATTCTATGTACAGTTGTATAAATCTATCTATCTGTATAACCATTTATGTTCCATTCATAGATTTTCTTTCCATTATAACTATTAGTTATAATATGTTCATGCTCTTCCAAGAGTACATCTCGATGAGTAGGTCTAGGGTAGTAGTACATCCTTTTGACCGGTTTTCTCACATATTTTTCTGAGATTTTATTAATTTCATCAAAAAAATCTCTTTTATAACTACCTTCTCCTCCTGAAAATTCGTCAACTCCCAAAGGCTTCTTACTATAGCCTTTGAATTTCTTTTCTAAGAGATTTTCTAGATCATAAAAGTCTTTTAACTTGAAATCTCTTATATCCGGGGGAGGTTGGATATTGGTATTGGCTACTTTCTCTTTTTCTTTAGAATTGGAATTGAGTCTAGAAAGTAGTTTATCAACATTATCATGAATAGAAGTAATTTGTTCCCCTAATATGCTCATATAAATGTTAGCATAATTTTGCTGCTTGATCATAATATTAATATGCTGAGTAGTAAGTAAAGCATTATTATCTTCAAATAATTTTGAAAGAGCATTAAAATGAACGATCTTGTCGTCCTTTCTAATTTGAAATGATTGTAAGGGAGGAAAAATAGATTTAGTAACTTCCCCAGTGCGTAATGTAAAATCTCTTTCTATCATAGAGATATAACTATGAACATGCTTGGTCATAAACCATGGAACAAAAGCAATTAAAACATTTTTCTTTGATTCAATAAGATCAGTATAAAATTATTCTTGAAAACCGATATGTTCTTCTTTATTAAAATTCTTAAAGAACCATTTTCTGAAAGGTTTCCATCTTGATTTCAAGAATTCTTTAAAAATCTTTTCTCTTGTCGGTGAACCCGGACTAAAATTAATTTGTTTGTCAGTCATCATAAAATAATTTTTATGTGGAAAATCCATCTAGAAAATTTATTTCAGACTCAGTTATATCTAAGTCAGAACTGGGCCTGGGAATAGGCCTAACAATATTATCCTTTTCAATTTTAATATTGTCACATCTATAATTTTCTCTAATCTGAGAAGTAGATGTCCTAGAGGGATCTTGTACAATATAATCAACAAGAGAGATATAAGAAGAGTTAGATCTAGAAAGTCTAGAAGACATGCTATGATTATCAATTCTATTATGCATAGCTATAGGATCAAAAATTTAAATTTTAACAGTTCCATCATTAAACTGCTCAATTTCCAAAACTTCGTCATTAATATTATATTTTGGTTGGGCTGCTCCTTCAATAACCCATTCTTGTGGAAAATCAATTTCGTCCCACTGGATAGGTCTTCTGGTAACAACCTTAGATCTACCAAAATTAGTTTCTATAAGAATAGTTTCATTTTTAAAATCAATCATCCTACACATATGATTTAAAATATGTAAGAGTTTATAATAAATTATGTAACATATGCAGACAACTTCAGTTCCAGGCATATAATCATAACTATGAAGTTTGACATTAAGTATAAGAGAACTTAATGAATTCTCATCTTGTAAAGATATCTGTAACTTAGGATAAGCATTAAAATAAACTGATCCATAAGCCAGACTAGTCTGTATGGTCCCTATAAGGGATTTCTTCCAATTTTGGTTTTTACCATCTCTTAAAGCAGCAATAAAGCTTTCTGGTAGGCCTCTTAAGGTAAGGGGCTTAAATGCCACCTGAACCAAACAAATATGCATGAATCTATAAATTTCCCTATAAGGGACCAAATCATTTTCAGATAATAATCTAAAAGTTTGATGATCACTATCAATAGTAAGAGTTTCTTCAGTTGTTTTAAACACTTGTTTGAGGCAAGTTTCTCAAATGTTCCCATCTGATATATAATCCTGGGAGGTATTTTAGGAATTGTCCACTTATTAAGTAGATCTAGATGTTGGGGTATATCATATTCTTCTTTTCTACTATTTTTAACAGTAGACCTTCTCTTTATGATATTCATAAGAAAAGTTGTGTTGAACTATACCACCTATAGTTACTAGAAGTCCATGGCTTTGATACCAAGTTTTGGAAATCGAGAAGTTTAATTATTATTATTATTATTTAATTTCTCAAAATAATTATTTGGGTCTTTATGTTAAAGTTTTGGGAGAACATATTAGTTCTCTTGATAAAAATATGGACGAATTAACTGCTTTGATAATTCAAATAAAAAATGATATAAAGTCTTCTGATACGACTTCTACTTCTAAAGGTAATTCAGAAGCTCAACTTATTGCTACTCATGTGCAAAGGCCCCCGCGGTCCACTTCAATCTAGTTTATTAGCATCCGAATCCAAGGAATAAATCCGAACCGAAATATATACAAATTTTTATATAGTTTTATGATTGTATGAAAGGATCTCATCCTTTTACCCCGAGCAAGGGGACTATCAAGATTTACTATGTATTTTTATTGAGCCCATGTGTCTAGCAGTTCTAACCGGGTATAGGCGCCCTTTTCAACTCATTAACGGGATCGAACTACGACTGGATAGACGGAGTCACAAAGACAAAGCCAATAAAAACAGTATCGAATCTGACTGTACTACCATCTCGGAACCAAATCAAGAAACCATATATAAATTTATTTATATTTTGATAAAGTCTAGATCTTTCATAGTGAATATAAAAGAGAAATTATTTATCCGACATAGATATAAATCTTTTAGCCGGACATAGTCACGGCTTAGATCGGAGAATTATAAAAGAAAAATAAACTATAATACCTTAGATGGACAACTCCAATGCCTATGAGAGGAACTATACAAGTTGTATTTACTTCCAGCCAATATCCGATAAACTGCATGCTTTACAAAGAGAGATTTACAGTTGGAGAGAGAAAGTAGAGAGAGGTGTGTCTAAGCTTCTGCCTAATAAAATGAAAAACAAACTTATTTATAGAATAATAAAAAAAAACATTTAGAATCTTTGTACAATAATGTTGGGTCCCATCTGTTCACTAAACAGTGTATCTATTGTTGATCAATAGTGTATCTACTATTGATGATGGCTTTTTACTGTCGAGATGTCTTTACAGTTTGTCTTTTTTCTTTAATTTTTGGAGGAAATCCTCAGCCTTTCTCAGAGTATCTTCTGATGTAGTTGCTTCATCAGGTTGAGCTTCTAAGATATCATCGGTAGTGTCTTCGCTTGTTTCACTTCTCATAGAAGTGTCTGATTCATATTGAGTGATGTTAAGAAGCAATTTAAAACATGGTTTAATATGATTTGGAAGAACTTATTGCTAAATTTTTTTCTAATTTTAGCGCAAAACCTATTGATTTGTTAGACAATTTTGCGGATGAAATGGAATTTTTTTTTTTTAAAAAAAATCTTGTTTCTTTAGAATTTAATAAACTTCGTGGTTATCCCAAGAAGAATAGTAATACTAAGTTTGCACAAAACCCTAGCATGCATACCTTTTATTATTCCAGACCAACTCCTCAAGACGTGCTAATAGAGGAACGCGACTGGAATCAGACTAATACCTCTTATAGTGGGTCTGAAATTATGAATGGAACCTTGATGGTTTGACTGATAGACAATTTACCATTCTTGTTCGTAGAATGCTTATGTATGCAACTATTTGTTAAAGTGTTAAAAACACAGATAGAAATATTTGCAAAATGATTATTACAGGTTTTACTGGCCAACTCAGAGGTTGGTGGGATAATTATATGAGCATTGAGCAGAAGGCTGCTATGATAAATGCTACTTGTGATAGTGAAGGTGTTGATAACTTGGGCATGGCTCTAGTGAAAAATAGAGAAGACGTTGTTTATACTTTGGTCTTAATCATTTTAGAGCATTTCAATGGTAGATTTACCAATCAGTATGAGACTGTTCGTACCCTTTTAAATGGTGTACGTTGTAGAACCTTAGGCGAATTTAGATGGTATAAAGATACTTATATGAGTAGGGTAATGGAATTACCTGAAAACAACTTTGATCATTGGAAAGCTAAGTTTATAGATGGCCTTCCCCTTTTATTTGCCGAAAGAGTTAGAAAAGCTCTGAGGACTTGTCATGGTGAAATTTCATATAAGGATTATACTTATGGTAAGCTGATATGAGTTTGCACTCAAGAAGGAATAAATTTGTGCAACAAATTGAAGTTATCTAGACAGCTTAAGATGGATAAGCTTAAAGAAAGATCTCAGCTAGGAGATTTTTGTGCCCAGTTCGGTTTACCTGATACTTCTATTAATAGAAAGAAAAAGAAATATAGGGATTCTAAGTATTCCAACCCTTATAATATCATAGGAAAAAAAGGTCTAGATATAGATCTAAGGAAGAACGCGATGCTAGAAAAGCCTTTCGTAAGTCTAATAGATTTACTAAAAAAAGGTCTAAGCGTGAGTTCGCCAAGATCAAGTGCTATAGATGTGGAAATTTCAGACACATAACACCTAATTGTAAGCTTGAAAAGCTGAAAACCTTAGAACTGGATGAAGGAGTTCATGATAAGATTGATAGTTTGTTATACACCTCTGGTTCGGAGTTCGATTATGATTCTAATTCAGGTTCTGAAGAAGATATTGATTTACTTGATTTATCTGATAGTAATCAACATGATAAAATGAATACTTGCAATACCTGTCATGGTGATATTTGTTCGTGCAAAAATGATGAGTTTTATAAATTGCAATCTCACTTTGAAGATTTAAATGTCAATACTATTACATCTGATAATGTGATAGAACTTTTGAAAGTAACTACCTTTAAACTCTCGATTCTACCCAAACCTTTCATTCTCTCAAATCCCCAATTCTCATCCAAGTTCATTCTCTATAAACTCTCTCAAGTTTCATGGAATGAATCTAGGGTTCAAGCTTCAAGTCTTCTTTTTACTCCATTGATTTTGGGATTTTAAATCAATGTATGAGAGATTTCACCATTTGATTTCATTCATCCAATGTGCCCCAAAGGATTTTTAAGTTTCCAATTCAATTTCACCCAAATTGCTTAGGGTTTTATGTCATCTTCATGGGTCTTAATTGATGTTGATTTAATTATTCAATTTCAATCTTTTTGTGCGTGTATTGATTAAACTACATAATTTTTAATTGATTTCTATAAGATCCATGCCTTATTCATGATTTTGACTATGAATTTATGAAGAAACTGATAAAGTTATGAATATGAGTTATGAAAGTTATGTATCTTCTTATAAGAAAGATTTTTATGATCTAAGGTTGCTTTTGAGACAAGCATCATCAAATTTTGAAAGGTTTACTGACATACTTAGATAGTCATGAGTGGTGAAATGATTTTCTCACATATGCATGAGTCATGGTTTGAATGAGCTCTTCTTATAAGACTTTATGATTTGGATTGGTATTATGGTTATTGCCTTCCCTAATGTTATGTTTTGATTATTGACTTTACCTATTTCGTTGGGATAACTTAGCAATACACTTTCAATCACCAGTGTCGCAAACAAGACTAAAGCAATGGAGGCCTTGCAAGTATGTCCTTAGCATCTTCAGCCCAACCTAGTAAATGGACGCATCATGGTGCAAACTGTCTAGTACCGCAAATAAAACTAGAGAATTGGAGGCCCCGTAAGAATGTCCTTGACATCTCTATCCCGGTCTAGATTCTGAGTACCCCCCATGGATAACTCGCAGTCCCACTGTGTCTTACTTTCATTGGAAGACATCCATTCCCTTAGACATTAGCTTCAATAGCACAAACATACCTCGACCTGATTAGCCGAGAAGGTAGGCATCCCTCGATGTGGCATCTATGTCACTCATACCCTTATGGTCATTTCACAAACATAATTCTATCATAATTGGCATACAACCCGGCCTTTGGCACTCACGCTACAACATGGCACCTTTGGCTCATCATGTGTTCCATACCTGTAGGCATTCTGCACTTTCTTAAGACGTACTTATGGCAATTACTTCACACATATCAAAGTGTCGTCGTTCACATTTATCTCTAAACAAGACTCTTCGTCTAGAACACTATCTTCCCTTTTGTAGCTCTTCGATACGCGAACGCTAAGCCTATGGTGAGGACCAACTTGGTGCTCATAATTCTCGGGTGGCCTGTGGAGAGGACCCTCTAGGTGCTCTCAATTCTTGGCTGACCTATGGCGAGGCCTACACTACACTTCCATTTATAGTATTTCCCACCTCGACCTTTTACTCTTTGAAATATTTCATTTGTAAACTTGGATACCCATCCAATTCTAATGCTTCAGCTAATCCCATCTTGATTCATTTCCTTACCACAATACTTTAGCATCATGCCTCCCTATGAGTGGTTTGGAAGACGTGCCCCTCACACACCCGATGGATGACTCCACCTTTTCTTGAAACTACAGTCTTTCACAAAAAAGTCGGCACTCAGGTCCTACTTCATGTTAGTGGTGTGTGTAGCATTATCAAATTTCAAGCTCAGCTTGTTCATGCAGTAAGCTCCAACCTACTTTTCCTGCATGATTCTCGTGTATGGACTCTCCTTCTATTTTTCACAACTCATCAAATGGCTAGATAATCTCAATGTCCGACTATCCAGAAGGACACATTTAGACGCCCTCAGGCATGGCTCAAATCCATCCATGAACTTGATGTTGATGATTTTGTAACGACCCAAAAAACTAGTAGGTGGAACTAGAGCCTAAGGAGTGTGTGATTGAGTTTGATATGGGGTGTGAGGTTGTAAAATGAGTTCCCAAGCTTAGGTTGAGGTGTTCAGGGGTTAAACGTCAAGGTACTACCCCCCAAGGACCAACCAAGGGTCCTTGAGGGGAACCCTAAAGTCTAACCCCCAAAGCTGCCTAGAACCAAAAACTTGTCAAAAATGTGGTGACCTACGGATGGCATCTACTGGGCGTAGGTCCATCCACGCACCGTAGGTCAAGGCCCCATATTAGGATATGTATACCTGACCTACGACTCAATAGCACGACCCGTAGGTCCACTCACGATCCGTGAGTGGAGGGTGTGAGTCTTGACCTGCAAAAGTTGTCTAGGTTCGGACAAGGCTTAAACATTTTAGGTAATTCATTTTTTATTAGTTTTAAGTAGGGGTTGTTTAATCTAGTATTAATACATATATATAAAAAGTATTTTAAGTCATTAAACACCCTATTAACTCATTATATCTCAAGATCCCAAATCATAACCACCCCTCCTCTCCAAAAATCTTCTCTCTAGAAACTCCATTGAAGAGCAAGAACAAGGTCAAGTATAGGGTTCAAGGAGCAGCCTTTCTTCTTCAATTTTGTGTGGAAATATTCATAAGGTATGGAAGTTTTCATCCTTGGGTAGCTATCACCCAAGGAGTGCCTTCAAAAGCTTTTATCTCAAATCTAGAAATCTCCAAAAGCTAGGGTTTCAACTCAACCCCATGGTTTCCTTTTAAATTTGCTTTTAAATGTTGAATTATGTTTGTTTATGAATTTATTATGGATTTTATATGATTTCAACTTGAATTCGTCAAGAATCCATGAGTTCTCCAATCCTAGCTATGGTTCTTCTTTACATTATGAATGTTGTTGCAAGTTGGTCTAATTGATTGGATGTGAGTAGATTATGATGTTATTGCATGAATTTAGTATGATTCTACATGTATAATTGATTAACCTAAGATTCTAGGGTGAAATTGATGTGGCCTAGGGTTATGTCATGAAAGAGGCAAATTGAGGGTTTAGATGCGACCTTCTAAGATTGATGAACTTCTTGATGAATTGCCTTAGATTAGATCACCTATACATGAATTTATTATGATCAAAGGTTTTAGACATAAACTAACTTGATTAGGTCTTACATGATAAATCATGATTGAAGTAGTATTGAGATTTAGTTTACTTGATGTTATATGTCTTTAATTGAGTAAGAATGAATCATGTAGTTAGTTTACCTTAAGAGTTAGGTTTACATGATGACCATGTGAGGTGTTGCTTTAGAGTAATGCTCATACTGGAAGATGACTCTTATGGATTTAATAGTAAAAGTTACTATGAATAAGTTAAGGATGTTAAAGCTTAAAGAAGGAAGCTATTATGTATGTTGAATTGTATATGGCATTATTGTGAAAGGACTTCACCCACATGACCTATAATATGAGTATATGAGTTTATGCATGGAATGAATGTTGTACTTGAGTTATGACTATATCTATGTCTCATGTGGTGAATGCTAGATGTGTTGACTTAACATGATCCTTGAATGCAATATATGAGGGGTATGCATGATTATGATGTTATGTGCATGTTTCATGAACACTTATAAAGTGAAGTGTCTATGATGATAATGTTGTTGTTGTGTCATTGAAAGAACAATCACACACACACCATGCATGAACATGACTATGATGTGACTAAGGTGTTGTTGAAAGGCTAATTCTCATATGCACCCTCACACATAACTATGCATGAAGTAGGTATGTTTATGATAAGCTTGTTGTGTTGATTGAAAGGCTATTCTTATGACCACACTATGAATATGATGTGAAAGGTTTACTCACATATTAATGATTTTAAGGTTGAAAGGACATTCCCACCTAATTAATCTATGAGCTATTATGATACTATGTTGGTTTGAGTGCCTAGTGCATTCTTTCATGAACATGTACTTAAGTAAATACTCAATGTGAAATTAAAGGGAATTATGCTTAGCACCGAGTGGATATGAGTATAAGATGAGTTCCCAATATGGTTTTCTCATGAGATGGAAACCTCCACGTTAGTAGTTAGGGTTTCTAGTAGCAATCTCCATATCCCATAATTATGTGCCCACGTAGGTATTTAGCTAGTGGATCCACCTAAAAGCTAAAATGAACGTTCTACCTTAGGCAAGTAGGACACCTATTTTTGGTGTAGGGGTAGAACACCGGATTTCATGTAGCTCACATGGTCTATGTCAGTTAAGGCTATTTCCCTATATAATAAGAATATGAATTATGATAAGAACATGAGTTATGTATTATGGTTCCTCAAGAGGTCCTACTTAGTGTGAGTGGGGGTATGGGACTTCATTCATGCATTGCACAAGTAGACTTTGATAGTGGGCATGGTATGTATCTCTTATGATATGATGAGTATGAGTTAAATGTATGCTTTATATGAATTATAAACATGAACTATACTCATGACTTCTTAATGAGCTTTACTTAGAGTGAGTGGGGGTATGGGACTTCACTTATACATTGCACAAGTAGACTTATAAAGGGGTTATGATGTGGTTTCCTTATGTTATGAAGATATATGAAATTATGTATGCATGATATGAATTGTTGCTATGAGTGACTTTACTTATTATAAGATATGAATATGAATATCTCTTTGTCAATGAGTGTTGGCTATGGATAAGGTCAAGGTATGTTATGCATGATCATGGTGGCCTAGAAGTGATACTTAGTGTGGATAGGATTATGGGATCCTATCTATGCATTGCACAAGTAGAGCTTAAGGTTACTTATGTGATGGTTCTATTATCATGATATGATCTTGGTATGTAATTATGCATGTGAACTATGTCTTGGGAAGATTGGAGTATGTATTATGTTGTGTTGGAGACTATGCTTATGATTATGATCATAACCTTTATGTTATGATGAATTGTTCATGATTTGTCTTATGAGCTACATTCTCCAACTATTTCAAAGATGATGTTCAAAAGTGGCATATAGCATGGTTTCAAATAAAATGTCCCTTTTATGCATGTTTTAAGAATTTTCTTGCATGGCTTCCATACTTAGTACATTTTGTGCTAACCCATATTTCTACATTTTCTATAAGTGTAGGATTTGGAGATATCGGATTCTACCCTCGTGGCTATGACCTTAGTAGATCAAGAAGAAGAAGATTGGTGAGTCCTCATAGTATTTGAGGGCTTGACCATATGTCCTTTATGTCTTTCCTATATGTTTTAGACTTTTTGTAAGTGTCGTGTCCCTAAGATTGTATTCTAGAGTTTAAATTCAAATGTTATAGTTGGTTTGAGACATAGTGTCATAGACTCTCTTTTATTATATGAAAGACTTCGATTGTAAAGAAAGTTTTAATTTTCTGCATTTTTCCCTATGTTCTTATGTCATGATATGCTAAGGGCTTGTATGAGACCCCTTCGGGGTCAAGTACGCCGTGTTACATCTAGGAGGTACCCCTGGGTCATGACAAATTTGTATTGTTAAGGTGTTGTTATTAAACTATGTTCTTCGTGAATTGTGGACTGTTAGATTGGGCTGACTTTTGTGCAGGTTGTAGTTGTGGAGGTTTAGTTGGGTGTGATAGGAGTATATGTATTCTTTCTTGCTTTACCTTGTGTTTAGCGGTTTTCTTGTTGAGTACCGTGTTGTTTGGTACTCACTCCTTGCTCCTACACTTGTGTAGGTTACGAGCTCGGATCATCGTGATAACCTCCATCTCCTCTTCTTGTCGATCTTAGGCTTTTTGTGGAGACTTGTGAGGTATCTATTTGTCATCTCAACGGACCCTCTTCTCTTTTTTTGGACTTGTTCTATTCTGAACACAATGACATTGAGACTTGTATTTTCTTCACTACTATTGTAATACAATAGTGGCTTGTACACGTGACAATCAGGTTTTGGGGGTTTAATGAGTTTGATTAAGTTATCCGCTTGTTTTGTTATATTGAAATCTCATTTCCGCTTTATTCTTGCATTTATCTATTTAATCGGATTTTAGACGGACTTGTCTTGGTGGAATAAGGCAAGTGTCATCATACCAATTTTTGGGTGGTAATAAAAAAGTATTTTGATACATTTGAGAGTTTTGGGCCAAAATCATCTCTGAGTATAACTCAAACTTAGGATACATCCTTTTGCTATAATTCTAAATAAAAAACATCATTTAACTATCTCAAATTTTACAATAAACACCCTCATGTTAACTTCGGTTAAAAAATAGTGGTTGAAATAATAACATTTCAAGCAGGTGACTTCCCCCAAAATCTCCATATTCTATCGTCTTCATCCTTCAGAAACGATAGCTGAACTTTCTTTTATGCTTTCAAGCAGAAAATAATTTGCTCTAATTGAAAGAGATTGATGTTATGAAAGGTTAGGGTGCTAGTTTTTGTTTTCGTTGTTTTTATCATCTCGAAAGAAGTATTATATTTGTTTAGCACAAGTAGCAATAACCACGGCCAAGATCTGTTATGGCAATGTAAAATGTACCTTACCTATTTGATAAAATGTCTGAAAGGAATTGAAGGCATATTTCATATAAATTAAATTTAGCTACTTCAAAGTTACGGGGAGTTATTTTCAATAGACTATTTTTGAAAATTAAACATTGATGCATTGCAAAATGTGATGCTTAACAACACCGAACCAGCTGAAAACAGCAATGCAGCAGAAAAAAATAACAAAATATTGATAAATAAATAGAAAAACAGTAAAACAAGACCAAATTAGCTAAAAACAGCAATACAACAGTGAAACTGGTTAACTAGTAGTAAACAATAAAAAAAAATTAAATTGGTAAACCAATAGTAATAGCAAAAAATCAATAGAAAAAATCAGTAAATTCTTTTGGGGAAAACATAAGAAAAACTGCAAAAAGCAATATACGCAATGAACTTAAACACATACAAGAAAAAGGCCGAACACATATGCAGATCCTTAAACTTGTCCTTAAATTTCATTTTGACACTCCAACTCAACTTTGTTTCATTTTGATCCTTATGTTCCATTTTGACACTTCTTTCCAAAGAATCAACAAAGTGGGATGCGTGTACTTCACATGCCATGACATGACACAAAAACCAATTAAAAACACATACACAACTCCTCTAACTTGCCCCCATTTTTCATTTTGTCATGCTAACTTAGTTTTGTTCCATTTTAATCCTTCAACTCTAATTTATATAGTATCATTTAAACACAAAATACTAAATTTATGATTTCTTTATTTTTATTTATGTTCTTCATTTCCACTTTTTCATTTTAAAAATCAATGTCATATCTTTTTTTTTTAAAATAATAATAATAATAATGGATGAACATCATTTTTTAAAAAAATATTTTTTTAGAGTTTTTGTACATGATTGTGTGAAAAAATAATCGACGAAAGTGTGTTGGTTTTCTTTTTTAAATAATTAATTAAATTAAATAATACCACATATTTGTTTTCATATCTAGTCTATTTGGGCTAACTCAAATGTCAGCTTTCTAATTTTTCATTCAACTAAATACGAGTAAAAAAAATTCATGTTCATTGCTAATTAATAAAACTACAAAAAAATGTTGAAACTCGATAGACTTCGTTGGGTTGTCATTGATTTTCTTAAGAAAGATAATCGACGCACTTTCGTCGGTTATTTTTCACGCCAAAATATAGGGAAACTCTTAAAAAGAAATTGTTACTTTTTTAAAAAAAAAAATCAATGATCATCCGTCAATTTTAATTTTTTACAATAACTAACGGATGAATGCCGATTTTTAAAATGCAAAATTGCAGTTGAATAACATATATAGAAATAAAGAAATCATAAAATAGTATTTTGTGTTAAATGATACATAAAAAAACATAGAGTTGAAGGGTAGTCTTTTATTATTTTTTTAAAAAATACTTTTTTTTTGTCTTTCACTCTCTTAGAGAAAGTGTGATGCACACACTCTGTCACATCACTTAGAAGTGTCAAAATGGAACAAAAAATTGGAGTTAAAAGGTTAAAATGGAACAAGATTAAGTTAGAGAGAAAGAGAAAAGTCACATTCTTGCCACATGTTTTTTTTATTTGAGTTGTTAGTTTTTATTTCAGTTGTTATCTTTTTAACAAAAGTTAACAAAAGGATGATTATTGCTAAGTTTAGGATAGTTAAATAACGTTTTTTGTTTACATCTATAACATAAGGATGTATCTTAAGTTTGAGTTATACTTTAGAAATGTTTTTAGTCCAAAACTCTATATTTGACATAACTTTAATTTAGAACCATGAAATAATTACCATATCATTCTATAATTAATATAAAAAAATTAATCCAAAAGTAATAAAGGTAAATAATACAGTCAAACAAAGCATATGTAATAATTAAACTACCTTCTAAGCAATTTTTTGTATTTGAGGTCGTCTTTCATAAAAAAAAAATTAAAAAAACAAATATTGTAGTGCATAATCTAAATCAAACGTAAAATATTAAATTAAAGTAGTTTTGTTTTTAATAAAAGACCTAATTAAATTAATCAAAACCTAACCTACAAACACATGTTCCTGTTCATTTATGTGGCTAATGGTTATCTATACCTAAAATAGCAATACTCATCGATTTTTAAATCCTAAATCCATCTCTAATTTCCGATGTCAACCCTCCATCAGTTCATCAATTATCTTTTACACCTTCAATTTGGAATCTTATAGGTCCATACTTATAAATATTTTAAAAATAAAATAAGTATTTTCATATTAATTTACGTTGAATCTCAAGATACAATTTCACTTCCTTTATAATTTGTAAGTTAAATTACACAAGATATTAAGAATTCATTTAAACTATGTAGTTCATTCATGCAGAGTTAGGGATGTGCATCGGTTGATTTGGTTTGATTTAAGTATTATCAGTTAGTTTATCGATTTTTAATTTTTAAATATTTTAAATCAATAACTAAATCAATAGGATATTTTTATCGGTTTTTTGTTTTGGTCTTTAACGGTTCAATTTTTTGGTTTTTGTTTTTGGTTTTGGTCCTAAACGGTTCAGTTTTTTGTTTTATCAATAAGAAAATGCTTATAAAACAAATATACGACTTCTCCAATAACTTAACGCGATAAAATAATAACGTAACTTTACAAAATGCTCATAAAATAGAAAGAATAATAACTAACATGAAAAGGACTATACAAATACAACACAAAGAGAAATTAAGAGGAATAGGGTTCTTAATTTAGTTTTGACGTTTTATACAATATGAACTTGTGTGAATTGAATGCTGCAAAGACTAATCTAGTAAGGCAGTGAGACTAATATTTAATATTTATGTAGGGTAAACTACTAAATTATTGTTGTCTTAATGAGTTATCGACTTACCCAATAACACAGTACTAAAAAACCAAAATCAAACTTATAACTCGATATTTTTTTTACAAAACGATTAACCCAATAACAATAAATCAATAACATTTTTTTTATTCAATTTATCGACCGGTTCAATTTTTGGAATCTTATAGGTTCATACTTATAAATATTTTAAAAATAAAATAAGTATTTTCATATTAATTTACCTTGAGATTCAAGATACAATTTCACTTCCTTTCTAATTTGTAAGTTAAATTACACAAGATATTAAGAATCATTTGAACTATGTAATTCGTTCATGCAGAATTAGGGATGTGCATCGGTTGATTCGATTTGATTTAAGTATTATCGGTTAGTTTATTTCGATTTTTAAATATGCTAAATCAATAACTAAATCAATAAGATATTTTTATCTGTTTTTGGTTTTGATCCTCAACGGTTCAATTTTTTTATTTTTGGTTTTGATCATGAACAATTCAGTTTTTTGTTTAACCAATAACAAAATATTTATAAAACAAATATATAACTTCTCCAATTATTTAACGCGACAAAATAATAATGTAACTTTACAAAATGCTCATAAATAGAAAAAGAATAATAACTAACATGAAAAGAACTATATAAGTGCACCACAAAGAGAAATTAAGAGGAATAGGGTTCTTAATTTAATTTTGACGTTTTATACAATGTGAAGTTGTGTGAATTGAATGCTAAAGGGCAAAGACATTAACTAGTAATGTGAGATTAATAATATTTATGTAGGATAAACTACTAAATTACTATTGTCTTAATGGGTTATCGACTTACCGAATAACACAATATTAAAAAACCAAAACCGAACTTATAACTCGATATTTTTTTTTTACAAAATCATTAACCCAATAACCCACTAGCAATAAATCAATAACAATTTTTTTGTTTCAATTTGTCGATCGGTTCAATTTTTGCACACCCTACCTACAGTAATAACATGTGTTAAGTTTTGGAAAAAATAAAATAAATTCCACCTCACCAAGAAAAAGAAAGGAAATGGACGACACCGTTTGTAGTTGGATGAGCGTGTCTTCTGGTAAATGTTGTACGATAAAATCTCTCAAATTTCAATTTTCTCCGAAAGCATAGAGAAAGTGACGAGACGAAAGAGAATTCATTTCTCTTCTGATCTCTCTTTTCTTTTTCTATTCTTCTATACAAGTAAGTTTCTTTACATTCTCAAACTTCTTCTTTTTTTGGTGAAACTGCAAACTGAGATTGTTCGATTTTTGGCCAATTTCGTTTCCAAATTGTATTTTGAATTAATCTGCATCAGTTTTTATTCGAAATTTGCGATTTATGTAAGAATTTTGTGATTGATGCCGTACAATTGATTAGCTAAGTATGTGGAATTGAAGATTTGTTTTTGTATCTTAAATTTAGTTTGATTCGTTATTAAGAGATGATGCTAATGCACCACAATAATTGAGTCTACTTCATTTAAGATTTCTGATGACTATGATCTGCAAAATCTGGATTTGAATGGATAGAGTGAATTTACCAAAGGTTGAAACCCAACTAGGTTGGAATTGAGGCATAGATGATGAGTGTAACTAATGTTTACTGAAAATAACCTCTCTACCTTAAGAGCTTAGGACTTTTCTCTAAATAAAGAAAGCAAGATGTATCTATTGTAGTCATCCACTTATAATAGTAAGTAAAGTACCTATATTCCGTTTAGGAATAAGGTAACTTTCTTTTCCGGTATGTGGAGTTTCCTGTCATAGTTACGACAGGCTGAGAGCAGTGCGCCACTCCCTTGTATTTGGGGGAGTTGGACAGCTTTTCTGCTCCTTGGGACTTTCTTTATTCTTTTTTTGTTAAAACAAATACAATGAAAAAGACGGCTAGGAATTTAGATTGACAGCGTACCTGAGAACTCATGCTTGCAGACCGTTCAAGTTAGTGGTAAGCTCTGCATATAACGACCCAACTTGTGAGATTACACTAGGTATGTTGTTGTTGCTGTTATTGTTGTTGTGTAATAAGGGTAACTAAATTTTATCGGAAACAATCTCTGTACCTCCCAAGCTACTATTCAGGTATGTATACAACCTCACTTGTAGGAGTACACTAGTTATGTTATTGTAGTTACTGTGATAAGGGTAGCTAAAGTCTATTGGAAACAACATCTCCATCTCCTAAGGTAGTGGTAAGGTGTGTGTACAACCTCACTTGTGGGACTACATTAGGTATGTTGTTGTTGTTGTAATAAGGGTAACTAAAGTTAATCCGAAACAGCCTCTCTACCTCTCAATGGAGTGGTAAGGTCTGAGTACAACTGCACTTGTGGGATTACACTAGGTATGTTGTTGTTGTTGTAGTAAGGGTAGCTAAAGTCTATCGGAAACAACCTCTCTAGCTCCCAATGTAGTGGCAAGGTCTGTGTACAACCCCACTTGTGGGTCTACACTAAGTATGTTGTTGTAATAAGGGTAACTAAAGTTAATTCGAAACAACCTCTCTACCTCCCAAAGTAGTGGTAAGGTCTGAGTATAACTGCACTTGTGGGATGGTATGTTGGTGTTGTTGTAATAAGGGTAGCTAAAGTCTATCGGAAACAACCTCTCTAGCTCCCAAAATAGTGATAAGGTTTGTGTACAACCTCACTTGTGGGATTATACTAGGTATGTTGTTGTTGTAAAAAGGGTAACTAAAGTTAATCCAAAACAACCTCTCTACCTCCCAAGGTAGTGGTAAGGTCGGAGTACAACCGCACTTGTGGGATTACACTAGGTATGTTGTTATTGTTGTTGTTGTAATAAGGGTAACTAAAACAAATAAAGGAGGCATACAATTTACGTGGTTCTGTTGATGTGGCCTAGTTCATGAGTAGTGATAAGCAATTTCACTATGCCAACAGGTTACATAGATAAAATTAGACATAGAACTGTAATTATTTCCAAAATACCTCATGAGAATAACCTCACAACAAACACTCACAAACAGGTACTTCACACAAGTATTTCCCTAACACCTAATTTTTTGAAAAGATACTCTCTATTTTGAGAGGAGAAAACAGGTTTGAGAGTATTTGTCAAATTCTGAAATTGGTGCATTTGAAATGAATGAAACCTGTGCCAAGTTATAGCAAACGAGTGAAGGAGTCACGTGGATCTAAATGTGGCCAACAAGGTCTTCGAGTTACTTGGCCAAACTGTAGTTATTCCCAGAGTACCTGATAGAATAACCTTACAACTAATACTCATAAAGAGGTCCATGCAACAAAATACTCTTTATTTTTGAGACAAAGAGAAAACACGTCGAGACTTTCTGGAATTCTGAATTTGGTGTGCCATAATGCACAAAACCAACATGATTCTTTTGTCATGATTTTTCCTTCTGCATATTTGCCTTTTGTTAGCTTAATTTGTAGGGGAGGTTGAACTACCTATTCGGGGCACATTTTGAGGTGGATAATCAAGAATTCTCCCTACTGACTATGCAAAGTGAAAGTAGAATGTGAAGAATGTCATGAGTTTGGACCAAAGCCTGATGTTTAAGTTGAAAAAGATAGAAGCACAGACCCATTTACCTTCCGAGTTTCAAACTGTGAACTAGCTATCCCTCGAGGCTTTTCCCTTAATCAAAAAAAATATAAATAAGCTTTTTTGATAACTGTGGTTCCCAGACCGCCTTGCCTACACCTCGACTTTCCACACCCTTTAGCACAGAGGGTAACTTTGTCGACCAAAGCTTGGACAATGAGAAAAAAATCAACTAGTGTTTTTGCCTCGGCTGCTGGGGTTTGATATTGAGAGCTCATAGTTGTCAACACACTTTATTGACCACTGGACCACACCCTTCGGTGTCACAAAATGTAAATAATGTCAAAAACTTACAAGGGTGAAATACTAATTATATGTTGTTTCTCGGTTTCCAAAGCCTTTTGGTATGTAGTAGTATATGCTTGCATCTATTGTATATGTAGAGGGAAATGTTGCAGATAATGTAGAACAAATCATATATGGATGTAAGATCAACTGTGTGATATAACCGATAATTTTAAGTTTTTTGTTGACCTCTCTTCTTGTGGTAACTTGACATATTATTATACGAGGCATTGTGCTGAGGCATTTCTATGCCAAGAAGCAGTCCTGACAGACGAATTTTTATGATGTTTATGATATTAAAGTGGTTACGCTGGTTTCCTTAAATTCGAATCCCTCAATAGCACAAAGGGTGTGCCAGCCATTTGGAAACCTTTGTTCCTTCTACTTTAGAAACTGTTGATAAAGAGCAATTTGTTTGGCCTTTATTTCAATTTACCTCTTAGTCAGGTAGGTAATATCCATTTTCAGTCTGCCGGGAGCCGGTTTGTTTGTGTGTGTGCTAGATGATTGATTTTGCAAGTTCTGTAGAGAATGAAGTATTCCTGTATTTTGTTGGTAGTTAATTCAAAATGGGACAATAAAGTGCAACAGTTTGTATTTGCTCTTTATTTGAGAGACCTTCATTAATGAGGGGTGTAAACATGATCGAGCTCTTAATTTATGTATAATTGCTCGTGATTTTTAAATTTGCTATTATCTTGAGATGGAAGATTCATGACTTGTTATCTTCAGTGTAATTCAGGTTCAGAAGAGAAGCAAGAAGTTTTTAAGATTGAACCAAGATTCTCCTTTGAAGGTCAGTGGTTCATCTTTCAAGTACATGTCAAGTTCCAAACTCAAGTAATTGTCAGCAATAGCGATTTAAGTTGCCCCCTGATATGTGGAGATCTATTTCAAATGCCATCACAAGCTTTGGACAGAAGAAGGAATGTGGTGCGCCCAGTCAAGCTTGCCGCGAATTCTCAGATGACGATGATGCCTATTCTAATGCCAGCAGCGAGGAAGAAGGGCTTGAATGCCCAATATGCTGGGAGTCTTTTAACATTGTCGAAAACATCCCCTATGTCTTGTGGTGTGGTCACACACTTTGCAAGCACTGTCTGTTGGGGCTTAAATCAGCTTCTTGGAAGTTCTCCACTCAACAGGTCCAGATTCCATTATTCATTTCCTGCCCATGGTGCAATATGCTGACATTTCGGTTGGCGTTGAGCGGGAATCTCAAATCTCCTAGCAAGAATTTCTTCCTCCTCTGGATGGTGGAAAGCAAAAATGGTGACAGGGGGAAATCTCCATCTACCATATGTAGGGATCATCAACAAGAAATGCCCGTTTGGTGCACTTCAGTTACGGGGAACAACACCTCTGTCATGAATTATAGGAGGGTTCGTCATCTAGGATCTACAGGATCGAGCACCAGTAGTTATAACCTTACTAGTGGTACACCTGCATCCCAGAGGGCCCACTCTTCTCTTCACAAGTCCCTCGATCTCTTTATCCGCATTACATCCAAGTTTCCGTTAGTTCTCGTGCTTCTTCTTCTTGTTATGTTTGCAATACCTTCGTGTGCAGCCGTCCTAGCGCTCTACTTACTGATCACAATTCTCTTTGGACTCCCATCTTTCCTAGTATTGTACTTTGCCTATCCTGCTTTAGAGTGGCTGATCAAAGAGATCACAACTTGAAATATTTCTCTTTCAATTTGTTTGAGAGTTCTCTCATATCAAGGATGGTGAAAGTTTCTTGTTTCATGAGAGGTCTAAGACCTTAGGGCTCGTTTGGTACGAGGGATAACTAATTTCGGGATTAATTTTAGAATGAGTTCATTCAAGTTTGGTTGGGATAAATTGCAGGATAACTTATCCCGGGATTGTAGTGTTATTTATGTCCCACATTGAGGGTAGGATAACAATCCTGGAATAACTTGTTCCCCAACCTAACGAGTCCTTAGTTTTTCTAGTCTCAATATGTAGTGACTATCATTTCTTTTTCCTACCAAAATTGGAAACCCTACCTTAAAGAAGCTTAGATAAGTCAGCTTGATTTTTGAATAGAGTTTAGATAGTGATGATTAGGAGAATTTGCCTCAATAACAAAACATGGTTCCTCTATCATGTCATTTCATACATCAATAGACCATTTCATAATGTGGTTTGAGCATATTATACGTTTCTTCACTCCTGTTATTTTCTTGAGCCAATCGAAAACTTTTTTGTCGCTCAAGGTAGGGTAACTTTTGCGTACATGCTATCATCTTCAGATTTCACTTGTGGAATTATACTGGATATGTTGTTGTTTGAGTTTATTGCAATCATCTCCTAGGAATGAAAAAAAATTCCCCACATATATTAGCCGTCAATAGATAATATTTGGAAAAAGCAAATAAAGTGTTTGTTTTACAATTTAGTTTGTTATTTCAACATCAATTTGAAATAAATGACTTTCATTTTTAACACACTAAATATAAATATAAAAATAACAAACAAGAATGTAATCCTGGTGCTCGATTCAAAATTATAAACAAATCGAATAGAATTCATTTTTTAAAAGATCTTAATTCAAACCCAAAAACTTAAATTTTGAATTCTTCGTCGAAAAAGCTAAAATATTTGGTTCATGTAAGGATTAGTAAATACTCTCTCTATTTCAAATTAACTGAATTTGGGGGCGGGGGGTTTCATTGTTCAAAGTTTAAGATGGATGTTTGAATTTTTTTTCATATTTGCCCTTTCCTATTGTGAAGTTTGATATTTTCTATGAGATAAAATGCACTATTTACAAAGTTACATTTATGATTTTACAAAGGACAATAGTAGAAAGTATGGTTTAAATTATGTCCTTAAATGTTTTTCTTAATAAGTTTGCATTGTCTCACAAACTCGGAATAGAGTGAGTACAAAAAATACTTACGAATAATTAATAATGGAGAAAATGTTAAATGATAATTAATAATGAAGCTAATGTTATACCATGATTATTTCCTTTTTATATGACATCCTTACTATAAATAGGTGGTCTATAATACTTGTCATTTTATAAAATTAATGCATAAATTACAATATTCTTCCTATTTTACCCTTGTGAGTTATTAGCCTTGAAAATATATATTTGACCAACATAGAAAAGCTAAGTAAATAATTCATGTTCATAGGCCAAATTAATTAATCAACATAAATTAATTCATATTCATTGATTGAAAACTTGAGTTCAAAAAAATTTAAATAAGGGTAGAATAGTAAATTTACTTAGTTTTTTTAATGCACGTGAAATCTAAAATGGTGACATATAAATAGAAACAAAGGGAGTAGCAAATAGAATGTTATGCATTAATTAATTACTCTAAAAAGGATATTTTTATGTTTCATACTAGATATTGGTGCTCGTGCCAGCACGGGACCCAATAGATGTTGATTTTTTTTGTCTCAATTTATGTGATATAAATAAATATCGAGAGAAACATTTTTTTTATAATTTATAAATATTTAAAGTTACTAATTATTGTAATTTATAATATTTTTATATAATTTTCAAATAGTACATGTAACTTATTCTGTCTCAATTTATATGGCATCAATATAATTTTGAGATTCAACCAAATTTTTTATGTCATTTAAATATTTTTAGTAGTCAATTATTGTGATTTATAATACTTTTTTATGTTATTTTTAAATGAGATATGTTATTCCTTCTATCTCAATTTATGTGACACTGATAAACATGACTCAATCAAAAAAATTATGTCTTTTAAATTGTTAATTATCTCAATTTATGTGACACTGATAGATATAATTCGCACGTTTGTATAATTCAGAATTTGTAATATAATTTATATAGCTTTTGTATAATTCAAAATTTGTATAATATAATTTGTATAATTGTTTACACTTCTGATGTTTATATAAATTCGTTAATTCGAGTTTATACAAAAATAACTAAATTATACAAATGTACCCGTGAATTATACAACCTACGAATTATACAAACGAGACAACTTAAACAATAGGTACAACCCGTAAATATGCAAACTATAGCTATGAAGAATAATTAAGTTTATTATAGTGGTTATTTGAGAAGTTCCCCTTTAACTTAATTGTATTCTTAAAAAATTATCCCAAAAAGAAAATTAACAATATTATTTTATCCTTAGATTTTATTTCTCTAAAAATAAATAATTTCGGCACATAATGATATTTTTTTTAGTGACTTTTGTGTCAAAGAGATTTTCTTTTTAATTCAATTTCAAAAGATGAAAGGATATTATTATTATTAAGAAGAGGTGAATTTTGATTAATTTTATGAGCTATAAGACTACTATTTTGATTAATTTCCTTTTTTGATTTCTCTCATTCGCTTGAGAGTTGTGGAGACTCATCAACGTTTCTCTGGTGACATTTATAGTATGAGAGATCTTAACATATGTTTTAGTGAAGTCTTTCATGTGATTCAAAAGTGTTTCTAAATCTTGAAATACTATGATGCATCATCCCACTATTGTCCGGTCACACTACATGCAATGCAATGGCGGAGTGACCTAAGGGTTCATTCGAATTCCCTTCAGTGAAAAATTATATTATTATATATGGTTAAAATATTTTTTTATGTACATATAGTAGATGTCAAACCCCCTTCGACTGCTTCATGTGTTTATTTCTATAGATTTTAAACTCTCTTACTAAAATTCTGGCTCCACCTCTGACTACATGCACTCATTCTCAAAACCGGCCGACTTTTGTTTCAACTTAAAACCTATCCTAAAAAGCAACTACTTGTAAATTATCCCTGATTAGTTTTCTTCTTCTTTCTCTAGGGAGAGTCGGAGACCATAATGGCCCTATCCAAGGATTTTTTTTGTCTGAAAATTCGTTGAACTTATTAGGAAATGTAGACCATAAGACCTACATTGATAGGAAATAAGTATATTTTTAAAGAAAAAGGTAGATAAGTCTATTTCATGATTCTTGGCTTTCCAACTCTGTGTTTGAATGAACCTCAATGTTCGTTCATCGGATACAGAATGAATCCACTCTATCATCGAGATGTCCGCCGATGATTTTCAAGTAGTGTTGAATAATAAACTTCAAAAGGTGTCAAAAAAAAATGCGGAAAATTGTGTCAACGATGCAAATTTTTCATCCCGTTCCTATCAAAATCGTCGTTTAACCTGCAAATGATGGCTTTCTTTTCTTGATAGGTCAAATTCATAATTCCTCCTCGCATGAAACTAGGGGATAAAACAAAATTAGATACTCAATATTGAAAGATTGACCGACTTTTGTGGTAAAATTTCAAGCCTTAATCCATTTTAAGAGAATCCTCGATTGAATTCAATTTAATCTTTAATTGCAATTCATTTTAAGACTCTTTATTTGCATTGTTGTAAGGTATGTTTCTATATTGAAGAAATGAACTACTATCTATTTTATATCTTTTAGGATTTATCTATCCATTTGTAACTTCTTTTTTAAAATTTTCTTGAGTTGCAATTGTGATTTTAAAACTTAAATAACAATATATTAAAATTATTAGGATTAATCGGATCAAATTGGGCAGGTCAAGACCCAATTTGTGTTTAAGCCCATTTGAGCCCAAAGTAAACTTGGGCGGGTCAGGACTCAACCCAATTTCTATTTCAACTCATTTTAATATCTCCAATTTCTTTTTGAAACGACACCAGAGAGAAAATTTGAAATGATATCTAAAAGTTTGAAGATGAGACATGATGAATGATTACTAGAGAAGAAGATTTGGAGGTGTTGAAGGTTTACAGATTTGATAGTTTGAAGGTTTGAAGATGCAAAGAAAGAGTTTTGAGCAAATGAGTGAAATCTCTAAAATCAAAAATAGAAGGATTAAAAGATGACAAATGCTTATAGACTTCTAAGTGAGAGCACCATTATCACCTATATTGATACTACACTTTCGGGCCGAGGTTTAGATAACAAATTCAATTGTACAGTTTTTCGGTAAACACTATTTTTATCTAAATTTGCATTGACTATATAGAAATGAAAAAAAAAAGTGAATAAATTAAAACACACTGTGATCGTTTGGTAGAGTGTATAAGAATAATGTTAAAATGAGTGAATTAGTGCTCTTGCATTAAGAATGTTTGTATTAGTAATGATTACATTAATTATACATAGATTATTATACATAGATTATTTCTTATGCATTGTTTGGTTCGGTGTATTTAAAATAGCATGCATTACAGAACAATATTTATTTACAAGAATATCCTTCGCAATTATGATGGAAATGATGTAATAAAGATTTTGAGGGGCAATGAAATTTTTAAACATGCTAATGCATGCATTAAAATCCATTACATTATTAATACCTAAAAATTCATGAAATTAGTAATACACACCTTAATACACAATCAAGATATTACTAATACACAGTGTTAATACATACATTATATTTACTAATACACTCCACCAAACGATCCCTTAAACTATAACACTTTCGCAAGTTTCATAGCTTAACTCACCAATATTTTCATTTCATGCCTAATGTCACACCCTATGTTTCTATTATATAGAAGAGTCATGAGAAGGACGATCAATGACATTTTAGTAATTTTAACATTATTTAAGGTTAAAATAATAATTGTATAATTAATGGTCAAAATAAAAATCTAGAAGAATGCATACATGTCTTTACTTTTGTTATGGGCCAGTAAGGATATTTTTATAATTGTGTTAAAATGAAGAGTTTTTGTTGGTTTACTTCTTACAAACAATAATAAATGCTAAGCTAGTTTTGACATGTTTTAAAAAGAAAATTTTGAACTAATTTAAAATAAATGTGTTTAAATAGTTAATATTTTGTTTCTAAAAATACTTTAAAGAATTATTGTGTAAACATATTTTTAATATTATGTTACATAATATGACCACTAAATTTGTATCTTGATTATTAAAATAGTCTTTAAAATGAAGTATCAATATTTTTTTAATTAATTTGAAGAAAATATCAAATTTTGTGACTAAAAGAATGAACAATGTTTGACTATCAAGAAATTAATAATTTGACAATGTATTCATCAAAAGATTAAAAAATATAAAAAAATTATTTCTATATTGGATATTTTCTTAATATCAAATATGATAAACTATTTAACAGAGAAAATATGACAAGGAAAAAGTATAATATTCAAATTCTAAGGAATATTAAAATACAAACTAAAGAAAAATGAGTACTTAAAAAATAAAAAATAAAATGTCAATAAAAAAGGACTTTGCTGAGAAATATATAGGAAGAAAAAAACTAAAAAATAAATAAATTAGGGAAAAACAACTTGAAAAAGAAAAATAAGTATATTGGTTATTTTGTGGGGGGTGAGATTTAGAGTTTTATTTTACGGCATGATATTTAGATTGTAGTATCAAAAAAAAAAATTAATGTAATTTAAAATATAACATTACGATAATTGTTATTGTATATAGAAATAAAGTTGCTTTCATGATTGTTTTTATTGTTGTGGAGTTAGAAATTATTTTTTCAATAATACTTTCAATATTTAGAATATAACATTACGATAATTGTTATTGTATATAGAAATAAAGTTGTTTTTATGATTGTTTTTATTATTGTGGAGTTAGAAATCAATCTTTTAATAAATACTTTCAATATTAAAATAAAAATAAATGAAAGTATTTCTATTTATCGAAGACAATAATAAAATGCATCACAAAATTCATCGACAAAGCAAACTACAAACACCTTATACTTAAGTTGAAGCAGTAGAGATTTGAAAGACTTTGAATCGATCTTTACGAATTGGTTGATCAATGAATAGTATTTTATTAGATGCAAAGCATATGATGCAAATATTACAAAAAGAAGATAATAACATTTTGAAAAATAGATACCACTTGCAAAAATATATGAAGATCGATGAACTTTTTCAAAGATATCAACATTTTATATATTCCTCGTACGTGAAATGTTTTAACTCATAATCTAACACAATTCCCTATTTCCTTGCTGCATATAATTTTTGGAATTTAACTTTCTCAATTTGGGTTGTAAATGACACATTTATGTCGTATGAATATTTGAAACAGATTATTAAGTAATATATTGAAGTTGTTTACTAAAAAATAGTATAAAGTACAATAATCTCATATATTTGGAGGCTAATTACATCATATCCCAAAAGTTTCCTCAATTACAAAAATCTTGAATTTTTTATTGCTCTCGAATAAATTCCTTGATTGTCTGACACATTGAAAATGATACATTACTTCATGGGAGGGATGTATCCGAGAGTGATAGGTGTATATCCGAGAGGGAATGGACGTATCCGAGAAGGAATATAGATGTATCCGAGAAGGGATTATGATATCTTAAGTTGTCAATTTTTCTATTATTTAGAAGAATCATGAGAAGGATGACCAATGGCATTTTAGTAATTTTAACATCATTAAAGGTTAAAATAATAATTGTGTTATTAATGGTCAAAATGAAAATCTAGAAGAATGCATACATGTCTTTACTTTTGTTATGGGCCAATAAGGATATATTTTTATAATTGTGTTAAAATAAGAAGTTTTGGTTGGTTTACTTCTTACAAATAATAATAAATGCTAAGCTAATTTTGACATGTTTTAGAAAGAAAATTTTAAACTAATTTAAAATAAAATATGTTTAAATAGTTAATATTTTGTATCTAAAAATACTTTAAAGGATTATTGTGTAAACATATTTTTAATATTATGTTACATAATATGATCACTAAATTTATATCTTGATTATTAAAATAGTCTTTAAAATGAAGTATCAATAGTTTTTAATTAATTTGAAGAAAATATTAAATTTTGTGACTAAAAGAATGAACAATGTTTGACTATGAAAAAATTAATAATTTGACAATGTATTCATCGAAAGATTAAAAAATATAAAATTTTCATTTCTATATAGGATATTTTCTTAATATCAAATATGATAAACTATTTAACAGAGAAAATTTGACAGGGAAAAAGTATTATATTCAAATTCTAAAGAATATTAAAATACAAACTAAAGAAAAATGAGTACGTCAAAAATAAAAAAGAACAACAAAAGAAAATGTCAATAGAAAAGGACTTTGTTGAGAAATATAGAGGAAGAAAAAAACTATAAAATAAATAAATTAGAAAAAAACAACGTGAAAAAGAAAAACAAGTATATTGGTTATTTTGTGGGGGTAAGATTTAGAGTTTTATTTTACAACATGGTATTTAGATTGTAGTATCAAAAAAATTATTAATGTAATTTAGAATATAACATTACAATAATTGTTATTGCATATAGAAATAAAGTTGCTTTCATGATTGTTTTTATTGTTGTGGAGTTAGAAATCACTTTTTCAATAAATA
The DNA here is from genome assembly GCA_029582725.1 of Solanum chiquidenum. Taxonomy (NCBI): domain Eukaryota; kingdom Viridiplantae; phylum Streptophyta; class Magnoliopsida; order Solanales; family Solanaceae; genus Solanum; species Solanum chiquidenum. The sequence continues at coordinate 2,778 of JAJOOS010001643.1, read as the reverse complement.
CTTTCAATACTTAAAATATAACATTACGATAATTGTTATTGTATATAGAAATAAAGTTGCTTTTATGATTGTTTTTATTGTTGTGGAGTTAGAAATCAATCTTTTAATAAATACTTTCAATATTAAAATAAAAATAAATAGAAGTATTTCTATTTATCGAAGACAATAATAAAATGCATCACAAAATTCATCGACAAAGCAAACTACAAACACCTTATACTTAAGTTGAAGCAGTAGAAATTTGAAAGACTTTGAATCGATCTTTATGAATTGGTTGCTCAATGAATAATATTTTATTAGATGCAAAGCTTATGATGCAAATGTTACAAAAAGAAGATAATAACATTGCGAAAAATAGATACCATTAGCGAAAATATAGGAAGATCGATGAACTTTTCCAAGATATGAACATTTTATATATTCCTCGAATGCGAAATGTTTTAACTCATAATCTAACGCAATTTCCTATTTCCTTGTTGCATATAATTTTTTGGAATTCAACTTTCTCAATTTGGATTGTAAACGACGCATTTATGTCGTATGAATATTTGAAACAGATTATTAAGTAATATATTGAACTTGTTTACTGGAAAAAAAAATAGTATAAAGTACAAAAATCTCATATATTTGGAGGCTAATTACATCATATCCCGAAAGTTTCCTCAATTACAAAAATCTCAAATTTTTCATTGCTCTCGAATAAATTCCTTGATTGTCCGATACATTGAAAATGATACATTACTTCATGGGAGGGATGTATCTGAAAGTGATAGGTATGTATCCGAGAGGAAATAGAGATGTATCCGAGAAGGAATTATGATATCTTAAGTTGTGAATTTATGTAATTTTTCCAACAAAATATGTGAAATCATATTGGGCATGTATCACAGGCCTTAAATTATCTAGTATTAGAATACACCTCCTTGTCACCGAGTTAGCCAAATATTTGTTACTTGACAATAGGCGCGTGAGAGCGAGAAACCCCCCACCCACCCAATACAAATGGATCCACCTAGCATCTCCAACAACTAAAAGTTTAGGTATATAATGATAACATTAAATAGTTGAGATATGAAGTGTAATAATGTACCTGTTTTTAACCTATTCCAGTGAAAATATTTATCCACATGGAGTACCACTTTGGCTCCTAATAAAGCATGAATACCATCAACTACTCAGCGAAGTGTTTTTGCACATAGATAACAACTATAATTAGGGTGTGAAACTCAAAAAACTAATATGATAATTTATGTATGTATTTGTATCATTTAACGAAAAAAAATGAAAAACCTGTCCAAAACAACCTGTCCCATCAGAGCATATTCTCTACCCTTTCATATTAACTCTGAAATCGCATCATGTATAATCAAAAACCAAATGCAAGAATTCAAGGCAAGTGAGAACTGATTGAGACGTATGTCAAAATTACTTAATAATGATTCATAACGTGGTACTATTTAACTACAGCAACCGCAACTAAGTTTGGTTGATTACTTCTTTGCACAAAAAGATGGAACCTTTTTTCTCATCTCGCAACTAAAGAATAGACACTTGACAGAACAGGGACCGGCTGCTTCTTTCGACAACCTAGGGTACACTTTGCTCATGAATAAATAACAGGAGTTGGCTTTTTCTAAACAAGGAAATCTGCGTCCGAAAGTTCTAGCACTTTGTGCAGGCCGATTGGTTTTACACCAGGCCGGAACGTGTTCTCTTCAATGTACCTATGACATAATTTAACGTATTATTAGGATTTGCACAAAGCCAAAGAATGGTCAGTAGGAAAAAAATGAACACTCACATTTCCTTCAAGAAAGGGTGTTTGTAGAAGGCATCTGGAATCCTCCCAGAAAATTGATTGTGATCGAGATACCTGAAATCAGATTCAGCTATCAAATGCATGCAGAACTATTTTTCTTTTTGGTGCAAAAGCTACCAGTATACAATCAAGAAGAGTGAAGGAATGATTTGTAACACCCCCGATTTGTCAAGGGCAGAGAACGTAAAAATAAATAAATAAAAGGAACAAAAAACTTATATACGCAACTGCAATGACCATTTGGGCTTTAAGGGAACATCTAGCATATCGCAACTTGCAAGGATCATTGGTCGTCTAGTTTGAATTTTGAATCTGAGTGGCTAGCTTTAAGGAATATCTACCTTCAAAATTCTAACTCAGACTTAGTCGCTAGCTTTTTTGCATTAAATTTACAGTTTCTTACTCCTAATTAAATAATGTACCATCAGTAAAAGTCTCACTAACAACTAATATATCGGTTTGCATGCTATATATTGAATATTTATTGTTTAATGCAACCCTATCCAAGAAGAAACCCATGGACCTCACAAATTAATCTAAAGAAAAGAAGTTGCTTGGCTGGTTTTGGGAAAATATCCCTTACCAGTTTACCACCTTCATTGGAGCAAACTTGTGCTGAGCCTCAGTGCATGGCTCAAGCATCACTTTGATAACACTAACAACCACTTAAATGGAGAAGGCCCTAGTTTCAGTTCGTGTAGTTTAGCTCCAACACCAACACATTAAAGTAAAATATTGTGATAAAAGGTTTTGTCAAAGGAAATATGTGGGTTAAGCTTCAAAACAAGGTTCCCATTTCCAACACAGCATATCTTGAGCAGGGATATGTGTATCTGACACAAGTAGACTTGTCTCTTGACATTCTTTGGTTGTTTGACCAGCAAAATGCAGGTCCTTCTGCATTCTCCAAGCCTCTCACTTGTACAAATAATGACTTCTAATCTGGGGGATGGAGGGGA
>JAJOOS010001642.1:0-30642 GCA_029582725.1 Solanum chiquidenum | reverse complement strand
CTTTTCATTTTAATTATGATTTAGCTTCCGCATCAGTTTATTATCTTTAGTATGCTCATGATCATGCCAGCAGGGTTAGCTTGGGATCACTTGTGGTCCTAGGTCCCGTGTCCGCGTCTCGGGGGTAGTCTCGGGGCGTGACAATAAGGTTGAGAATAATGTAGGATTTATGTCACAAGATTAACGTCGAGTAGAGTCTTGTTCATGGGTGTGAAACGTCCCACACTTATGAATGTGAGGCTATGAGATGCTTAGGAACTTTCACTCTTTTGTTATTCCATAGTCGTTCCTAAGAGTTTTAACTCTATTTATTCCTTCTATTATAATCCTTCTCTTGTGCTTATAGGAAATGAATACAAGAAGGAACAACACAAGGAGGGCCGGTGAGGAGAATGTGAATAAGGCGGTTCCCCTTCAAGCTCCTCAAAACCCTCAAGTTCCTATTGAAGAAGGGGCTATGTCTAATGTTGAGATAAGGTCGGCTATTCATAATTTGACTCAAATGTTGGCCACTCGAGTTTCTAGGGATGCTAGGGTGCAAGTCAACCCCAATGATAGCACTACCGCTTCTAGGATAAGGGATTTCACAAGGATGAATCCCCTTACTTTCTTTGGCTCCAAAGTGGAAGAGGATCCACAAGGGTTTATTGATGAAGTGTTTAAGGTTCTAGAGGCTATGGGTGTCTTCTCAAGAAAAGGCGGAGTTAGCCACCTATCAACTCAAAGATGTGGCACAAGTGTGGCATGAACAATGGAAGGAGGAGAGACCTATTAGAGAGGGTCCAATAAGTTGGGCTACATTCAAGACGGCTTTTCTTGATAGGTTTTCCCCCTTGGAACTAAAGGAGAGGAAAATGCAAGAATTCATCAACCTACGTCAAGGGGGTATGTGTGTGAAGGAGTATGGCCTCAAGTTTACTCAATTGTCAAGCATGCTCCTACTTTGGTGTCAAACTCTAGACTATAAGGGGGCTGATCTTTGAACACAAATAGTTCACTGATTTAACCCGCTTTGGTAGCCAACAACCTTGTCGACTTCAGCCTTCCAACACTTAGCCAAATTTGGGACTGTTTTAGTGTTAACTTGAAAAATAGGCAGCAACGTTTTGAGACTAACTCTTGGACCTTTTAAGAAACAATAAACAGTAGGCAACAATATAATAAAAGCCACGAAAATATAAAATGAGACAAAGACAACCAGCTTTATAGAAAACTTAATTTCCAACTTGTATTAATAAAGTGAATACAAGAACACTCTCAAATCGTACCAACCTTGGCACTATAAGATCACCCTAGACCTTAAATTAGATTTGTCACTCTAATTAGTATTCCCTACTACTTCGAATAGCCAAATCCAAAATTACACCTTAGGCAGCCTGCACATTTATAATACTATGTGCAGCCAACTACCGACAAGTGGCGTAATTAGGATAAAATACTTGTTGGCCTTAGCCTGATCCTACCCTATGTAGTTGACACCCCACAACTACTTGGTATATTCAAATTAATTCAAACAAGGTGCCAAAAACCATTTCCACACGAAATAAGATAATGTTGCACATTTTGTAATCGTCGGTCATGTGCTTGGCATGTGTTTTGTAACCGCCAGTCAACTTTGACTTTGCGTGCCTTTTGGACGAGCTGCTCCCATGCCTAACACTGCCATTAAATTGAGTGACTTAGATCAGGGGTCTAACAGACCACCCCCACCAGTTTGCTTCATCGCCCTCGATGAAATAAATTGAGATACCGCAGCATCCTTTTTGGCTAACAAAACACTCATAGGATTAACATACGCTACTGGTTCCTCATCTGGTTCGACATCATCACTCTCCGCTAATAAACAATTGACAATTTTTTCTCGGTTTGGACAGTTTCTTGCCATGTGTGGTGCATCACAAATAAAGCAGCCATCAAACTTTGCTTTTTCTTTGCCTTTGGACGATCCAACCTCTTGTTTTTCCTTTTCTTTGACCTTGTCTTCAACATTAGGATCTTTTTTATTCCAATCCTTCACTTTGTCTTTCCCTTTAAACTTAGAAGAAACAGAAGAATTTTCAGCATCATCTCGACCTAAACGAAAATCTGCCAATGCATCTTCCGCCGCAATTGAACTAGGAAGATCTTTAATGATCTGCCTTCGTAGTTCATTTTATGCCCATTTCTGTAATCCATAGAGGAAATTATGCAATTTATCCTCCTCGGACATGTTGTTAATATCCAGAATCAAAGAAGAAAATTCCTTGACATAGTCTCGAATAGATCCGGTCTGCCTTAGTGTCTTCAAATGGTCTCTAGCAATCCAGCCTGCATTGCGAGGGAAGAATTGATCCTTCAACTCTTTTTTCAGAAGTTCCCACGAATCAATGTTAGGACGTTCAACATTCACTTGTTCAGCCATTCTTGTACGCCACCACAATTTTGCATCATCCGCAAGATACATAGTAGTGATTGACACTTTATCAGCATCACGTACATGGGCTGCAATGAAGTATTGTTCCATATCCCATAAGAAGTTTTCGAGTTTCTTGGCACTCCTTGTGCCTCCAAATGCCTTAGGCTCAGGAATTTTCACTTTAGAAGACTCGTCATGATTTGTTCTAGAACCAGCAATGGCCAAACGCAAGATGGAAAGTTCAGCATAAAGAATTTATGTTTCCTTCAACACTTTATCAATTTCAGTTCGAAGGTCTTCATTGTCCTTCATCACACCATTGATTTACAAAGACACCGCCTCACGAAAACTAAGGTTCTCCGCTGATTGTTCTTTGATGTCATTCCGATATAAACCCATTTCTGAACGAAAATTTTCAAATTCAGTTTTCATACCATAGAACTGCGTGAGCAGATCCACTAAGTTTAGGTCATCAAGCCGCTCATCAGTCAAGCCAACAAAAGCTTTGATCCTTCGTACATGTTCTCGTATTTCAGTGTTAGTCACCATCATTTGATTCCTTGCAAAACCAGGCTCTGATACCAACTGTAAGGGGGCTGATCTTTGAACACAAATAGTTCACCGATTTAACCCGCTTTGGCAGCCAACAACCTTGTCGACTTCAGCCTTCTAACACTTAGCCAAATTTAGGACTGTTTTAGTGTTAACTTAAAAAATAGGCAGCAACATTTTGTTACTAACTCTTGGACCTTTTAAGAAACAATAAACAGTAGGCAACAATATAATAAAAGCATCGAAAATATAAAATGAGACAAAGACAACCAGCTTTATAGAAAACTTAATTTCCAACTTGTGTTAATAAAGTGAATACAAGAACACTCTCAAATCGTACCAACCTTGGCACTATAAGATCACCCTAGACCTTAACTTAGATTTGTCACTCTAATTAGTATTCCCTAATACTTAGAATAGCCAAATCCGAAATTACACCATAGGCAGCCTGCACATTTATAATATTATGTGCAGCCAACTACCGACAAGTGGCGTAATTAGGATAAAACACTTGTTGGCCTTAGCCTGATCCTATCCTATGTAGTTGACACCCCACAACTACTTGGTATATTCAAATTAATTCAAACAAGGCGCCAAAAACCAGTTCCACACGAAATAAGATAATGCTGCACATTTTGTAACCGCCGGTCAGCTTTGACTTTGCTTGCCTTTTGGACGAGCTGCTCCCATTCCTAACACTGCTTACTTAAACTTTTTAGCCTTACCTTGCTCCCACTCAATGCTGCCACGCCACGATCGCAAATCTATGCCATTGCTTCATCTCACGTTGGCATCAATGCCCTTTCATTGTTGCCTTGGCTTTGCTGGTTGGTTTCCTTTGTTCTTTCTTTGAATATCAATGTCATGCCAACACGACATTGGTAAGATTTCATCTTGTCAAGTCCTCACCAAGCTGCCTTGCCTTCAAGTCCTTGGTCCTTACTTGTTGCTTCGAAATCAAGTCATGCTGTCATTGCGCACACCTTTAGCTTCGTCAACAGTCCATCGCCAACTTAGCCTTGCATGTTTGTTTCCTTGGCTTATGCAAGTGACAAGGTTAATATGCTTAATACCTTACCCATGCTGCCATTAAATTGAGTGACTTAGATCAGGGGTCTAACAGACCACAACCAATTGAAAGAGGGTAAATTTTTTTCTTCGACACTACTCCGAGGCAGTCTACAACACGTATAAACTTCAGCCTTACAATCTATACGAATTTGACTAAGTATGAAAATGTTCAACTTAGATTTTTAAGCAATAAATCAAAGTAACAACACAGCCAACATACGGGAATTCTTCCCAATCTTTATTAATATCAACATCAATACAGGAAAAGGCTTCACAAATTTATCTAAGGCCAGAACATCTCTCCCCTTTCCTTAGACGAGTTTCTACCCTTTTTAAACTTTCTGCACAAGCCAGTTACAACAGTTACATCGGAGGTAACATTGGCGGTTACATCTGACATGTGTCTTACACTTGTCCTCACAGAATTCAAACTAAGTTCCAGCACTAAATATTCTAAGAGATAGAATATATTTCGAATTAAAATACATTCTAACACTTAACCAAAATTACAACATTCTAACACTTAGAATAATTCAGCCTACTTTCAACACTTAGAATATTTCAGCCTACTTTCAACACTTAGAATATTTCAGCATGCTTCCAACATTTAGTTTTATTTCAGCTTCTGTCTTGCCAACGTCAAGTCTACAGCCTTGCCTTGTCAAGCCAACACTCCGCCTTGTTCTGCCAATGACTCTGCCCACACGTAAGCCTTGTACGTCTAAGCTTTATTGCCAACACCCAAGCATCTTGGATTCTTTGTTGTTCACTAACTCTTAGTTGTACAACTGCACTGTTTTGTCCACATACATGCCAAGACCAATGCCCAAATCCTTGTCATGTCTGTATGTCTTTGGGTCAAGTAGACAACGGGTCTAACAGACCACCCACACCACTTGAACTCGATGTCCTCATCGAGACTGTTTTAAGATAGTCATCGATTTGATCATCAAATTGCCAAGGGTCCTTCGCTTTCTCCCAGACTGCATCAGCAGCACTCTTGCCTTTCCAATAAATCAAGAATTCTGTCTTTGTATTCTTCTTACTTGTGCCTACAACCCGGTGATCAAGAATCTTCTCAATCTCAGCATCATACTGTGTAGGTATTGATGGAGGAGCCCTTTTTTATCTGCTCCTATCCGGATAAGTCGTATCTGCAAAGTAAGGTTTTAGAAAACTCACATGGAAAGTGAGATGTATCTTCAACCTTTCTGGAAAATTCAGTCGGTAAGCAACTTCACCCACTCTTTTCACCACTTCAAATAGGCCATCATATTTAGAAATCAAACCCCGATGTCTTATCTTGCTTACAAATTGTTTCCATATCTGAGGAGTAAGTTTCAGCAATACTTTGTCACCTACATTAAATTCTACTGAACGACGATGTTGATCAGCATACTTCTTCATGCGTCGTTGAGCCTTTCGTAGGCTGTCTTGCCCCTCAGAAAACATTTCAAGTCTGTCTCTTGCAACTCTGTACACTGCTGGACACGTCCCTTGATTCTTAGTCTTGGCAACATCTAATGGCGTCATAGGCTGTTTCCGCAAAACCATTTCGAAAGGGCTCATTTCTATTGCAGACGACTTATGCAGATTGTAACAAAACTGTGCAGTGTCCAACAAAGCAAACCCAGTTCCGTTGACTTGCTGCCACATAGTGCCTCAAATATTCTTCAAGTAAATGATTTATTCTTTCCGTTTGTCCATCCGTTTGTGGGTGATTTTCAGTAGAGAATTTTAATTCAGTTCCCATCATATTGAACAATGCTGTCCAAAATCTACCTGTGAACCTTGTATCTCTATCACTCACAATATCGGCAGGAACACCAAAATATTTAACCACATACTTATAGAGTAATTCAACAGCAATTTCAGATGAACACAAATTAGGTGCAGCAATGAAAATAGAATATTTCGAAAACCTGTCTACCACAACCATAATCGATGCCTTGCCATCTACTTTCGGAAAACCAGAAATGAAATCCATGCTTACCGACAACCAAGGCCTTTCAGGAATAGGCAAGGGCTGTAATAAACCAGCTTCCTTCTTACGTTCAGTCTTGTCCACTTGACACACATGGAAAGTCTTCACGTACGCCTCTATATCATCTTCCATTTTCGGCCAGAAATAGACACGGGACAATAAAGCTAACATCATTTCAACACCCGGATGACCAGCCCACGTAGTATCATGCGCTTGTTTCATCAAATCTTTGCGCAGTCCACCACCATTTGGTACAAATATTCTCCCCCCTTTAAAATGAAGTAGATCGTCCTCGATCCAATATCGTCTCATCGTCCCATCTTGCACTTGACCCATTCATTTAATATATAATGAGTCGTTTGCAGCACACAACCTGATTCTATCAAAGAAATCAGTTTCAAGTTTTGAAATTGAATACACAGCAGCAAATACCTATTTTCGACTCAATGCATCAGCGACTTGATTGTGTTTTCCTGGTTTATGTTCCCACACGAAATCATATTCAACCAGGAATTCTTGCCACCTAGCCTATTTTGGACTAAACCTTTTCAGCGTTTTAAACATGTATTTGCAACATTGTCAATCTGTACCACAAATCGAGTTCCCAGCAAATAGACTCTCCAAACCTGTAAGCAATGTACAACAACAACCATTTCTTTTTCATGAGTTGAGTATTTTTGTTCTGCATCATTCAATTTTCGAGATTCAAAGGCCACTGGATGACCTTCCTGCACTAGCACACCTCCAATAGCTTTGTCAGATGCATCAGTGTGTACTTTAAATGGCACTTCAAAATCAGGCAACTTAAGTATAGGTTCAGATGCCATAGCTTCCTTCAAATTTGAAAAGCTTCTTGACATCGTACAGACCACACCCATTTAAGATCTTTTTTTAATAAATCAGTCAAAGTCGCTGCCTTTTTTGAATACCCTTCAATGAATTTTCTGTAATAGTTAGCTAACCCAAGAAACGCTCTCAAATCCTTCACACTGTGAGGTTATTGCCAATCAACAATGGCCTGCACTTTCTTAGGATCCATTCGAACTTGGTTTTTACTTACAAGATGCCCCAAAATTTTTATCTCGTGTTGAGCAAATTCACACTTTTCCATCTTTACATAAAGTGTGTATTTTCTCAATTGAGTTAGAACAATACTTAGGTGATTGACATGTTCATCAAATGTTTGACTATAGATAACGATATCATCAAGATAGACAACTACGAAATCATCAAGATAGTCAAACAACACATTGTTCATTAAGTTACAAAAGGTAGCCGGAGCATTGGTTAGACCAAACGGCATTACAAGGAATTCATAAGAGCCATATCACAGTTGCTTTGTTCAACGCCCGGTAATCTACACACATTCTCATCATCACATCTTGCTTCTTCTGGAATAAAACAGGTGCACTATAGGGAGCTTTTCATGGTTGAATTAATCCAGCATCCAACAATTCATTTAATTGTTTACGTAATTCAGCCAACTCTTTAGGATCCATACGATAAGGAGCTTGTGCAGGAGCAACAGTACCTGGTAGCAACTTAATTTTATGATCAATATCCCTTCTTGGCGGCAACATCTTTGGTAATTCAGGCGGCATAACATTAGCAAACTGTTTTAGTACCTCAGCCGCACAATCAGGAACTTCTAGTGTAACGTCAGTCTTCAATTCGACTAAGGCAGCAAATATAGTTTCATCACCTTTCCTCAACCCTTTGTCGATTGACATAGCAGACAACAACATTTCTTTTTCTTCCTTCTTTGCAACTTTATTGAGTTTCCTAAACGGATAAACACCTTTCACAAATCTAGCATTGGCCTCATTCATAATCATCATTCCATCTAAGTGTGGAAAAGGAACAAACTGGAATTTTCTTAGGAAATCAATACCAAGTATAATCTCAAAATCTCCTAAAGGAATCATCATTAAGTTATGTTTTCCTACCCAATTTTCAGTCGACATAGACACCCCATAAGCCATACACACAATGTTTTGTGCCTTAGCATTAACTATTTTGACGTAGAAAGGACTTTTAGTTAACTTAAGCCCCAATTTTGCAGCAATATTAACATCAATAAACGTATGAGTGGCCCCTGTATCAGCCATAGCCATCACACATTTTTCCTTAACTTTCATTTCTATATGAATCAACGAAGCATGTGGATTTGAAGTCTTAGACGTACCCTCAACATTATTAATCAACGTAATATGACTGAAGGACAAACCTAACGGATTAACCATAACAGCCATGACTTCCTCTTCCTCTTCATCTTGATTCAATTTCCCAGCAAGCAAAGCATTCACTCTTTCCCGGTTTGGAGAAGACTTAGCCAAATGAGGTCCACCACAAGTCCAACAACCCTTTGAACTTCCATCTTTGTTTTCTTTATTTCCTTCTCTCATTGGTGTTTTCCCTTTGTCATTAGCATAGTCTTTCTGATTTTCCCTTTTCCAGTCCCCCTTCTACTCACCTTTTTTCTTAGGTTTTCAAGTAGAAGGAACATCAACAACAGGTCGAGTCATCCGAAAATCCACTAACGAATCAGCTGCAGCAATTGCTCCTGGCAAATCCTTAACATTCTGCCTCCGAAGTTCATTTTGAGCCCAGCCTTGCATTCCCGAAATGAAGCTATGTAATTTATCCTCATCAGACATATTTTGGATGTCTAACATCACGGAGGTAAATTCTTTAATATAGTTCACTGTAAGGGGGCTAATCTTTGAACACAAATAGTTCACTGATTTAACCCGCTTTGGCAGCCAACAACCTTGTCGACTTCAGCCTTCCAACACTTAGCGAAATTTAGGACTATTTTAGTGTTAACTTGAAAAATAGGGAGCAACATTTTGAGACTAACTTTTGGACCTTTTAAGAAATAATAAATAGTAGGCAACAATATAATAAAAACCACGAAAATATAAAATGAGACAAAGACAACCAGCTTTACAGAAAACTTAATTTCCAAATTGTATTAATAAAGTGAATACAAGAACACTCTCAAATCGTACCAACCTTGGCACTATAAGATCACCCTAGACCTAAGCTTAGATTTGTCACTCTAATTAGTATTCCCTAATATTTAGAATAGCCAAATCCGAAATTACACCATAGGGAGCCTGCACATTTATAATACTATGTGCAGCCAACTACCGACAAGTGGCGTAATTAGGATAAAACACTAGTTGCACTTAGCATGACCCTATCCTATGTAGTTGACACCCAACAACTACTTCGTATATTCAAATTAATTCAAACAAGGCACCAAAAACTAGTTCCACACGAAATAAGATAATGTTGCACATTTTGTAACCGCCGGTCAGCTTTGACTTTGCTTGCCTTTTGGACGAGCTGCTCCCATGCCTAAAACTGCCATACTTATACTTTTCAGCCTTTCCTTGCTCCCACTCAATGCTGCCACGTCACGGTCGCAAATCTATGCCATTGCTTCATCTCACGTTGGCATCAATATCCTTTCATTGTTGCCTTGGCTTTGCTGGTTGGTTTCCTTTGTTCTTTCTTGGAATATCAATGTCATGCCCACACGACATTGTTAAGATTTCATCTTGTCAAGTCCTTACCTAGCTGCCTTGCCTTCAAGTCCTTGGTCCTTACTTGTTGGTTCGAAATCAGGCCATGGTGTCATTGCGCACACCTTTAGCTTCGTCAACAGTCCATCGCCAACTTAGCCTTGCATGTTTGTTTCCTTGGCTTATGAAAGTGACAAGGTTAACATTCATTATACCTTGTTCATGCTGCCATTAAATTGAGTGACTTCGATCAGAGGTCTAACAGACCACCCCCACCAGTTTGCTTCATCACCCTCGATGAAATAAATTGAGATACCGCAGCATCTTTTTTGGCTAAAAAAACACTCATAGGATTAACATACACTACTGGTTCCTCATCTGGTTCGACATCATCACTCTCCGCTAATAAACAATTGACAAGTCGGTAATACAAGTCGGTATGGGGCTCTATTAAAGAATTTACCTCAGTGATGTTAGACATCCAAAATATGTCTGATGAGGATAAATTACATAACTTCATTTTGGGAATGCAAGGCTAGGCTCAAAACGAACTTCGGAGGCAAAATGTTAAGGATTTTCCAAGAGCAATTGCTACTGCTGATTCATTAGTGGATTTCCGGATGACTCGACCTGTTGTTGATGTTCCTTCTACTTCAAAACCTAAGAAAAAAGGTGAGAAGAAGGGGGACTGGAAAATGGAAAATCAGAAAGACTATGCTAATGACAAAGGGAAGACACCAATGAGAGAAGGAAATAAAGAAAACAAACCGAAGAACAAAGATGGAAGTTCAAAGGGTTGTTGGACTTGTGGTGGACCTCATTTGGCTAAGTCTTGTCCAAACCGAGAAAGAGTGAATGCTTTGCTTGCTGGGAAATTGAATGAAGATGAAGAGGAAGAGGAAGTCGTGGCTGCTATGGTTAATCCGTTAGGTTTGTCTTTCAATCATATTACGTTGATTAATAATGTTGAGGGGACGTCTAAGACTTCAAATCTACATGCTTCATTGATTCATATAAAAATGAAACTTAAGGAAAAATGTGTGATGGCTATGGCTGATACATGGGCCACTCATACGTTTATTGATGTTAATATTGCTTCAAAATTGGGATTAAGTTAACTAAAAGTCCTTCCGACGTCAAAACAGTTAATGCTAAGGCACAAGACATTGTGGGTATGGCTATGGGGTGTCTATGTCGACTAAAAATTGGGTAGGAAAACATAACTTAATGGTGACGCCGTTTGTAGATTTTGAGATTATAATTGGTATTGATTTCCTAAGAAAATTCCAGTTTGTTCCTTTTCCACATTTAGATGGAATGATGATTATGAATGAGGCCAATGTTGGATTTGTGAAAGGTGTTTATCCGTTTGGGAAAGTAAATAAAGTTGCAAAGAAGAAAGACAAAGGAATGTTGTTGTCTGCTATGTCAATCGGCAAAGGGTTGAGGAAAGGTGGTGAAACTATATTTGCTGCCTTAGTCAAATTGAAGCCTGACGTTACAGTAGAAGTTCCTGATTGTATGGCTGAGTAACTAAAACAGTTTGCTGATGTGATGCTGCCTAAATTACCAAAGATGCTGCCGCCAAGAAGGGATATCGATCATAAAATTGAGTTTCTACCTGGTACTGTTGCTCCTGCACAAGTTCTTTATCATATGGCTCCTAATGAGTTGACTGACTTACGTAAACAATTAAATGAATTGTTGGATGCTGGATTATTTCAACCATGAAAAACTCCATATGGTGCACCTATTTTATTCCAGAAGAAGCAGGATAGGACGATGAGAATGTGTGTTTATTACAAGGCGTTGAACAAAGCAACTGTGAAGAACAAATATCCGGTTCCATTGGTGCAGGATTTAATGGACAGGTTGAACAAGGCAAGTTGGTTCACTAAACTAGATCTAAGGGCTAGCTACTGGCAGGTTAGAATAGCCGAAGACGACGAGCATAAGACTACTTGTGTAACTAGATATGGCTCTTATGAATTCCTTGTAATGTCGTTTGGTCTAACCAATGCTCCGGCTACCTTTTGTAACTTAATGAACAATGTTGTTTGACTATCTTGATAATTTCGTAGTTGTCTATCTTGATGATATCGTTATCTATAGTCGAACATTGGATGAACATGTCAATCACCTAAGTATTGTTCTATCTCAATTGAGAAAATACACACTTTATGTAAAGATGGAAAAGTGTGAATTTGCTCAACATGAGATAAAAATTTTGGGGCATGTTGTTAGTAAACACCAAGTTCGAATGGATCCTAAGAAAGTGCAGGCCATTGTTGATTGGCAAGCACCTCACAGTGTGAAGGATTTGAGATCGTTTCTTGGGTTAGCTAACTATTACAGAAAATTCATTGAGGGGTATTCAAAAAAGGCAGCGGCTTTGACTGATTTATTAAAAAAAGATGTTAAATGGGTGTGGTTTGTACGATGTCAAGAAGCTTTTCAAAATTTAAACGAAGCTATGGCATCTGAACCTATACTTAAGTTGCCTGATTTTGAATTGCCATTTGAAGTACACACTGATGCATCTGACAAAGCTATTAGAGGTGTGTTAGTGCAAGAAGGTCATCCAGTTGCCTTTGAATCTCGAAAATTGAATGATACAGAATAGAGATACTCAACTCATGAAAAAAAATGGTTGTTGTTGTACATTGCTTACAGGTTTGGAGAGTTTTTTTGCTGGGAACTCGGTTTGTGATGCATACTGACAATGTTGCAAATACATTGTTTAAAACGCAGAAAAGGTTGAGTCCAAAACACGCTAGGTGGCAAGAATTCCTGGTTGAATATGATTTCGTGTGGGAACATAAACCAGGAAAACACAATCAAGTCGCTGATGCATTGAGTCGAAAATAGGTATTTTCTGCTGTGTATTCAATTTCAAAACTTGAAACTGATTTCTTTGATAGAATCTGGTTGTGTGCTGCAAACGACTCATTATATGTTAAATGAATGGGTCAAGTGCAAGATGGGACGATGAGACGATATTGGATTGAGGACGATCTACTTCATTTTAAAGGGGGGAGAATATTTGTACCAAATGGTGGTGGACTGCGCAAAGATTTGATGAAAGAAGCGCATGATACTACGTGGGCTGGTCATCCGGGTGTTGAAATGATGTTAGCTTTATTGTCCCGTGTGTATTTCTGGCCGAAAATGGAAGATGATATAGAGGCGTACGTGAAGACTTTCCATGTGTGTCAAGTGGACAAGACTGAACGTAAGAAGGAAGCTGGTTTATTACAGCCCTTGCCTATTCCTGAAAGGCCTTGGTTGTCGGTAAGCATGGATTTCATTTCTGGTTTTCCGAAAGTAGATGGCAAGGCATCGATTATGGTTGTGGTAGACAGGTTTTCGAAATATTCTATTTTCATTGCTGCACCTAATTTGTGTTCATCTGAAATTGCTGTTGAATTACTCTATAAGTATGTGGTTAAATATTTTGGTGTTCCAGCCGATATTGTGAGTGATAGAGATACAAGGTTCACAAGTAGATTTTGGACAACATTGTTCAATATGATGGGAACTGAATTAAAATTCTCCACTGCAAAGCACCCCCAAACAGATGGACAAACGGAAAGAATAAATCCTTTACTGGAAAAATATTTAAGGCACTATGTGACAGCAAGTCAATGGAACTGGGTTGCTCTGTTGGACACTGCACAGTTTTGTTACAATCTACATAAGTCATCTGCAACAGAAATGAGCCCTTTCGAAATGGTTTTGCGGAAACAGCCTATGACGCCATTGGATGTTGCCAAGACTAAGAATCAAGGGAAGTGTACAGAGTTGTAAGAGACAGACTTGAAATGTTTTTTGAGGCGCAAGAAAGCCTACGAAAGGCTCAGCGACGCATGAAGAAGTATGCTGATCAACATCGTCATTCAGTAGAATTTAATGTGGGTGACAAAGTATTGCTGAAACTTACTCCTCAGATATGGAAACAAATTGTAAGCAAGACAAGACATCGGGGTTTGATTCCTAAATATGATGGCCCATTTGAAGTGGTGAAAAGAGTGGGTGAAGTTGCTTACAGACTAAATTTTCCAGAAAGGTTGAAGATACATCCCACTTTCCATGTGAGTTTTCTAAAACCTTACTTTGCAGATACTACTGATCCGGATAGGAGCAGATCAAAAAGGGCTCCGCCATCAATACCTACACAGTATGATGCTGAGATTGAGAAAATTCTTGATCACCGGGTTGTAGGCACAAGTAAGAAGAATACAAAAACAAAATTCTTGATTTATTGGATAGGCAAGAGTGCAGCTGATGCAGTCTGGGAGAAAGCGAAGGACCTTTGGTAATTTGATGATCAAATCGATTACTATCTTAAAAAATAGTCTCGATGAGGACATCGAGTTCAAGTGGTGTGGGTGGTCTGTTAGACCCGTTGTCTACTTGACCCAAAGACATACAAACATGACAAGGATTTGGGCATTGGTCTTGGCATGTATGTGGACAAAACAGTGCAGTTGTACAACTAAGAGTTAGTGAACAACAAAGAATCCAAGATGCTTGGGTGTTGGAAAGATAGCTTAGACGTACAAGGCTTACGTGTGGGCAGAGTCATTGGCAGAACAAGGCGGAGTGTTGGCTTGACAATGCAAGGCTATAGACTTGACGTTGACAAGACAGAAGCAGAAATAAAACTAAGTGTTGGAAGCATGCTGAAATATTCTAAGTGTTGAAAGTAGGCTGAAATATTCCAAGTGTTAGAATGTTGTAATTTCGGTTAAGTGTTAGAATGTATTTTAATTCGAAATATATTCTATCTCTTAGAATATTTAGTGCTGCAACTTAGTTTGAATTCTGTGAGGCCAAGTGTAAGACACATGTCAGACGTAACCGCCAATGTAACCTCCGATGTAACTGTTGTAACTACTGTAGGGTTAAAAAGGGTAGAAATTCGTCTTAGGCAAGGGGAGAGACGTTCTGGCCTTAGATAAATTTGTGAATCCTTTTCCTGTATTGATATTGATATTATTAAATGTTGGGAAGAATTCCCGTATGTTGGCTGTGTTGTTACTTTGATTTATTGCTTAAAAATCTAAGTTGAACATTTTCATACGTAGTCAAATTCGTGTAGATTGTAAGGCTGAAGTTTATACGTGTTGTAGACTGCCTGGGAGTAGTGTCGAAGAAAAAATTGACCCTCAGCCCCCTTATAGTGGGAGCAAGGCAAGGCTGAAAAGTCTAAGTATGGAAGTGTTAGGCATGGGTACATCTCGTCCAAAAGGCAAGCAAAGTCAAAGGTGACCGGCGGTTACCAAACACATGCCAAGCACATGACCAGCGGTTACAAAATATGCAGCATTATCTTATTTCTTGTGGACCTGGTTTTTGGCGCCTTGTTTGAATTAATTTGAATATACCAAGTAGTTGTGGGGTGTCAACTACATAGGATAGGATCAGGCTAAAGCCAACAAGTGTTTTATCCTAATTACGCCACTTGTCGGTATTTGGCTGCACATAGTATTATAAATGTGCAGGCTGCCTATGGTGTAATTTCGGATTTGGCTATTCTAAGTATTAGGGAATACTAATTATAGTGACAAATCTAAGTTAAGGTCTAGGGTGCTCTTATAGTGCCAAGGTTGGTACAATTTGATAGTGTTCTTGTATTCACTTTATTAATACAAGTTGGAAATTAAGTTTTCTGTAAAGTTGGTTGTCTTTGTCTCATTTTATATTTTCGTGGCTTTTATTATATTGTTGCCTACTGTTTATTGTTTCTTAAAAGGTCCAAGAATTAGTCTCAAAACGTTGCTCCCTATTTTTCAAGTTAACACTAAAACAGTCCTAAATTTGGCTAAGTGTTGGAAGGCTGAAGTCGACAAGGTTGTTGGCTGCCAAAGCGGGTTAAATCAGTGAACTATTTGTGTTGAAAGATCAGCCCCCTTACAGTTGGTATCAGAGCCTGGTTTTGCAAGGAATCAAATGATGTTGACGAGCACTGAAATACGAGAACATGTACGAAGGATCGAAGCTTTTGTTGGCTTGACTGATGAGCCTCTTGATGACCCAAACTTAGTGTATCTGCTCACGCAGTTCTATGGTATGAAAACTGAATTTGAAAATTTTCGTTCAGAAATGGGTTTATATCGGAATGACATCAAAGAACAATCAGCGGAGAACCTTAGTTTTCGTGAGGCGGTGTCTTTGTAAATCGATGGTGTGATGAAGGACAATGAAGACCTTCGAACTGAAATTGATAAAGTGTTGAAGGAAAGAGAAATTCCTTATGCTGAACTTTCCATCTTACGTTTGACCATTGCTGGTTCTAGAACAAATAGTGACGAGTCTTCTAAAGTGAAAATTCCTGAGCCTAAGGCATTTGGAGGAACAAAGAGTGCCAAGAAACTCGAAAACTTCTTATGGGATACGGAACAATACTTCATTGCAGCCCATGTACGTGATGCTGATAAAGTGTCAATCACTACTATGTATCTTGCGGATGATGCAAAATTATGGTGGCATAAAATAATGGTTGAACAAGTGAGTGTTGAACGTCCTAAGATTGATTCGTGGGAACTTCTAAAAAAAGAGTTGAAGGATCAATTCTTCCCTCGCAATGCATGCTGGATTGCTAGGGACTGTTTGAAGACACTAAGGCAGACCGGATCTATTCGAGACTATGTCAAGGAATTTTCTTCTTTGATTCTTGATATTAACAACATGTCCGAGGAGGATAAATTGCATAATTTCCTCTATGGATTACAGAAATGGGCAGATAATGAACTACGAAGGCAGAACATTAAAGATCTTCCTAGTGCAATTGCGGCGGCAGATGCATTGCCAGATTTTTGTTTAGGTTGAGATGATGCTGAAAATTCTTCTGTTTCTTCTAAGTCTAAAGGGAAAGACAAATAGAAGGATTGGAAGAAAAATGATCCTAATGTTGAAGACAAGGTCAAAGAAAAGGAAAACAAGAGGCTGGATCGTTCAAAGGCAAAGAAAAAGCAAAGTTTGATGGCTTCTTTATTTGTCATGGACCACACATGGCAAGAAACTGTCCAAAATGGGCAAAAATTGTCAATTGTTTATTAGCGGAGAGTGATGATGTCGAACCAGATGAGGAACCAGTAGCATATGTTAATCCTATGAGTGTTTTGTTAGCCAAAAAGGATGCTGCGGTATCTCAATTTATTTCATCGAGTGCGATGAAGCAAATTGGTGGGGGTGGTCTGTTAGACCCATGATCTAAGTCATAATGGCAGCATGGAAAAGGTATTAAGCATGTTAACCTTGTCACTTGCATAAGCCAAGTAAACAAACATGCAAGGCTAAGTTAGCGACGGACTGTCGACGAAGCTAAAGGTGTGCGCAATGACACCATGGCCTGATTTTGAAGCAACAAGTAAGGACCAAGGACTTGAAGGCAAGGCATCTTGGATAGGACTTGACAAGATGAAATCTTAACAATGTCGTGTGGGCATGACATTTATATTCAAAGAAAGAACAAAGGAAACCAACCAGCAAAGCCAAGGCAACAATGAAAGGGCATTGACGCCAACGTGAGATGAAACATTTGCATATATTTGCGACCGTGGCGTGGCAGCATTGAGTGGGAGCAAGGCAAGGCTGAAAAGTCTAAGTATGGCAGTGTCAGGGATGGGAGAAGCTCTTTCAAAAGGAAAGCAAAGTCAAAGCTGACCGGCGGTTACAAAACACATGCCAAGCACATGATCGGCAGTTACAAACTGTTCATCATTATCTTATTTCGTGTGGAACTAGTTTTTGGCGCCTTGTTTGAATTAATTTGAATATACCAAGTAGTTGAGGGGTGTCAACTACATAGGATAGGATCAGGCTAAGGCCAACAAGTGTTTTATCCTTATAACGCCACTTGTCGGTAGTTGGCTGCACATAGTATTATAAATGTGCAGGCTGCCTATGGTGTAATTTCGGATTTGGCTATTCTAAGTATTAGGGAATACTAATTAGAGTGACAAATCTAAGTTAAGGTATAGGGTGATCTTATAGTGCCAAGGTTGGTACGATTTGAGAGTGTTCTTGTATTCACTTTATTAATACAAATTGGAAATTAAGTTTTTTGAAAAGCTGGTTGTCTTTGCCTCATTTTATATTTTCTTGGCTTTTATTATATTGTTGCCTACTGTTTATTGTTTCTTAAAATGTCCAAGTGTTAGTCTCAAAACATTTCTGCCTATTTTTCAAGTTAACACTAAAACAGTCCTAAATTTGGCTAAGTGTTTGAAGGCTGGAGTCGACAAGATTATTGGCTACCAAAGCGGGTTAAATCAGTGAACTATTTGTGTTCAAAGATACGGCCCCTTACAGTTGTCTGTTAGACCCCTGGTCTAAGTCACTCAATTTAATGGCAGCATGGACAAGGTATTAAGCATCATAACCTTGTCACTTCCATAAGTCCAGTAAACAAACATGCAAGGTTAAGTTGGCGACGGACTGTTGACGAAGCTAAAGGTGTGCGCAATGACACTATGGACGGATTTCGAAGCAACAAGTAAGGACCAAGGACTTGAAGGCAAGGAAACTTGGTGAGGACTTGACAAGATGAAATCTTAACAATGTCTTGTGGGCATGACATTGATATTCAAAGAAAGAACAAAGGAAACCAACCAGCAAAGCCAAGGGAACAATGAAAGGGCATTGATGCCAACGTGAGATGAAGCAATGGCATAGATTTGCGACAGTGGAGTGGCAGCATTGAGTGGGAGCAAGGAAAGGCTGAAAAGTCTAAGTATGGCAGTGTTAGGCGGGAGCAGCTCGTCCAAAAGGCAAGCAAAGTCAAAGATGACCGGCGGTTACAAAACACATGCCAAGCATATGACCAGCGGTTACAAAATGTGCAGCATTATCTTAATTCGTGTAGAGCTAGTTTTTGGCGCCTTGTTTGAATTAATTTGAATATACCAAGTAGTTGTGGGGTGTCAACTACATAGGATAGGATCAGGCTAAGGCCAACAAGTGTTTTATCCTAATTACGCCACTTGTCGGTAGTTGGCTGCACATAGTATTATAAATGTGCAGGCTACCTATGGTGTAATTTCGGATTTGGCTATTCTAAGTATTAGGGAATACTAATTACAGTGACAAATCTAAGTTAAGGTCTAGGGTGATCTTATAGTGCCAAGGTTGGTACGATTTGAGAGTGTTCTTGTATTCACTTTATTAATACAAGTTGGAAATTAAGTTTTCTGTAAAGCTGGTTGTCTTTGTCTCATTTTATATTTTCATGGATTTTATTATATTGTTGCCTACTATTTATTGTTTCTTAAAAGGTCCACCAGTTAGTCTCAAAATGTTGTTGCCTATTTTTCAAGTTAACACTAAAACAGTCCTAAATTTGTCTAAGTGTTGGAATGCTGAAGTCGACAAGGTTGTTGGCTGCCAAAGCGGGTTAAATTAGTGAACTATTTGTGTTCAAAGATCAGCCCCCTTACAAAACGTGGTTGAACGATGGTGACAAGTACAGAGCTTTGGGAAATGTTGCAGAGAGTGGAAGCCTTCATTGGGATCACTGATGAAAGAATGGAAGACCCAACGTTGGTGGATCTCTTGACGCAGATTGTTTCATTGAGACTGGACGCTGAGAAATCAAAGTCTGAAATAAATGGGTATCGTAATGATATAGACGAATGCATTGCTGAAGACTTGAATTTTCTTGAAGCAACGACACTATAATTGGAGGGACTGCACAAGGAAAATGAAAACCTTCGTGCAGAGATCGTTGTATTGTGTCGGGTTGTGGCAGCGTTAGGCTCAATTCGTGGGGAATCATCTAAGGTTAAAATTCCAGAACCAAAAGCCTTTGGTGGTGCAAGGAGTGCTAAAGAGTTGGACAACTTCATCTGGGGTATGGAACAGTATTTTACTGCTGCTAGGGTGCCTGAAATGGACAAGTTGAATATCACCACAATGTATTTGACAGGTGATGCTAAACTTTGGTGGAGGACTCGAAATGCAGAAGATGTGAGTGCTGGACGACCCAGAATTGATACGTGGTCCAAATTAATGAAACAAATGTGTGATCAATTTCTTCCTAGCAATGCTTCATGGATTGCGAGGGATAGGTTGAAAAGACTAAGGCAAACTGGTTCGGTATGGGACTATATTAAAGAATTTACCTCAGTGATGTTAGACATCCAAAATATGTCTAATGAGGATATATTACATAACTTCATTTCGGGAATGCAAGGCTGGGCTTAAAACAAACTTCAGAGGAAGAATGTTAAGGATTTGCCAGAAGCAATTGCTGTTGCTGATTCGTTAGTGGATTTCCGGACGACTCGACCTGTTGCTAATGTTCCTTCTACTTCAAAACCTAAGAAAAAAGGTGAGAAGAAGGGGGACTGGAAAAGGGAAAATCAGAAAGACTATGCTAATGACAAATGGATGACACCAATGAGAGAAGAAAATAAAGAAAACAAACTGAAGAACAAAGATGGAAGTTCAAAGGGTTTATGGACTTGTGGTGGACCTCATTTGGCTAAGTCTTGTCCAAACCGGGAAAGAGTGAATGCTTTGCTTGCTGGGAAATTGAATCAAGATTAAGAGGAAGAGGAAGTCGTGGCTGTTATGGTTAATCCGTTAGGTTTGTCTTTCAATCATATTACGTTGATTAATAATGTTGAGGGGCCGTCTAAGACTTCAAATCCACATGCTTCATTGATTCATATAGAAATGAAAGTTGAGGAAAAATGTGTGATGGCTATGGCTGATACAGGGGCCACTCATACGTTTATTGATGTTAATATTGCTACAAAATTGGGGCTTAAGTTACTAAAGTCCTTCCTACGTCAAAACAGTTAATGCTAAGGCACAAGCCATTGTGGGTATGGCTTATGGGGTGTCTATGTCGACTGAAAATTGGTTAGGAAAACATAACTTAATGGTGATGCCGTTAGGAGATTTTGAGATTTTACTTGGTATTGATTTCCTAAAAAAATTCCAGTTTGTTCCTTTTCCACACTCAGATGGAATGATGATTATGAATGAGGCCAATGCTGGATTTGTGAAAGGTGTTTATCCGTTTGGGAAAGTCAATAAAGTTGCAAAGAAGAAAGACAAAGGAATGTTGTTGTCTGCTATGTCAATCGACAAAGGGTTGAGGAAAGGTGGTGAAACTATCCTTACTGCCTTAGTCAAATTGAAGCCTGACGTTACAGTAGAAGTTCCTGATTGTATTGCTGAGTTACTAAAATAGTTTGCTGATGTGATGCCGCATGAATTACCAAAGATGCTGCCGCCAAGAAGGGATATCAATCATAAAATTGAGTTGCTACCAGGTACTGTTGCTCCTGTACAAGCTCATTATCGTATGGCTCCTAAAGAGTTCGCGAATTACGTAAACAATAAAACGAATTATTGGATGCTGGATTAATTAAACCATGAAAAGCTCCCTATGGTGCACCTGTTTTATTCTAGAAGAAGCAGGATGGGACGATGAGAATGTGTGTAGATTACAAGGCGTTGAACAAAGCAACTGTGAAGAACAAATATCCGATTCCATTGGTGCAGGATTTAATGGACAGGTTGAGCAAGGCAAGTTGGTTCACTAAACTAGATCTGAGGGCTGGCTACTGGCAGGTTAGAATAGCCGAAGGCGACGATCCTAAGACTACTTGTGTAGCTAGATATGGCTCTTATGAATTCCTTGTAATGCCGTTTGGTCTAACCAATGCTCCGGCTACCTTTTGTAACTTAATGAACAATGTGTTATTTGACTATCTTGATGATTTCGTAGTTGTCTATCTTGATGATATCGTTATCTATAGTCGAACATTGGATGAACATGTCAATCACCTAAGTATTGTTCTATCTCAATTGAGAAAATACACACTTTATGTAAAGATAGAAAAGTGTGAATTTGCTCAACAGGAGATAAAAAATTTGGGGCATCTTGTTAGTAAAAACCAAGTTCGAATGGATCCTAAGAAAGTGCAGGCCATTGTTGATTGGAAAGCACCTCACAGTGTGAAGGACTTGAGATCGTTTCTTGAGTTAGCTAACTATTACAGAAAATTCATTGAAGGGTATTCAAAAAAGGCAGCGGCGACTGATTTATTAAAAAAAAGATGTTAAATGGGTGTGGTCTGTACGATGTCAAGAAACTTTTCAAAATTTGAAGGAAGCTATGTCATCTGAACCTATACTTAAGTTGCCTGATTTTGAATTGCCATTTGAAGTACACATTGATGCATCTGACAAAGCTATTGGAGGTGTGTTAGTGCAAGAAGGTCATCCAGTGGCCTTTGAATCTCGAAAATTGAATGATGCAGAACAGAGATACTCAACTCATGAAAAAGAAATGGTTGATGTTGTACATTGCTTACAGGTTTGGAGAGTCTATTTGCTGGGAACTCGGTTTGTGGTGCAGACTTACAATGTTGCAAATACATTCTTTAAAACGCAGAAAAAGTTGAGTCCAAAACAGGCTAGGTGGCAAGAATTCCTGGTTGAATATGATTTCGTGTGGGAACATAAACCAGGAAAACACAATCAAGTCGCTGATGCATTGAGTCGAAAATAGGTATTTGCTGTTGTGTATTCAATTTCGAAACTTGAAACTGATTTCTTTGATAGAATCAGGTTGTGTGGTGCAAATGACTCATTATATGTTAAATGGATGGGTCAAGTGCAAGATGGGACGATGAGATGATATTGGATCGAGGACGATCTACTTCATTTTAAAGGAGGGAGAATAGTTGTACCAAATGGTGGTGGACTGCGCAAAGATTTGATGAAAGAAGCGCATGATACTATGTGGACTGGTCATCCGGGT
This sequence comes from Solanum chiquidenum, assembly GCA_029582725.1. Lineage (NCBI taxonomy): Eukaryota > Viridiplantae > Streptophyta > Magnoliopsida > Solanales > Solanaceae > Solanum > Solanum chiquidenum. The sequence continues at coordinate 8,329 of JAJOOS010001642.1, read as the reverse complement.
GTTGAAAGGATGTTAGCTTTACTGTCCCGTGTTTATTTCTGGCCGAAAATGAAAGATGATATAGAGGAGTACGTGAAGACTTGCAATGTGTGTCAAGTGGACAAGACTGAACGTAATAAGGAAGCTGGTTTATTACAGCCCTTGCCTATTCCTGAAATTGCTGCTTAATTATTCTATAAGTATGTGGTTAAATATTTTGGTGTTCCAGCCGATATTGTGAGGGATAGAGATACAAGGTTCACAGGTAGATTTTGGACAACAATATTCAATATGATGGCAACTGAATTAAAATTCTCTACTGCAAATCACCCACAAACGGATGGACAAACGGAAAGAATAAATCATTTACTGGAAGAATATTTGAGGTACTATGTGACAGCAAGTCAACGGAACTGGGTTGCTTTGTTGGACATTGCACAGTTTTGTTACAATTTGCATAAGTCGTCTGCAACAGAAATGAGCCCTTTCGAAATGGTTTTGGTGAAACAGACTATGACGCCATTAGATGTTGCCAAGACTAAGAATCAAGGGAAGTGTCCAGCACCGTACAAAGTTGCAAGGGACAGACTTGAAATATTTTCTGAGGCGCAAGACAGCCTACGAAAGGCTCAACGACGCATGAGGAAGTATGCTGAGCAACATCGTCGTTCCATAGAATTTAATGTGGGTGACAAAGTATTGCTAAAACTTACTCCTCAGATATGGAAACAAATTGTAAGCAAGACAAGACATCGGGGTTTGATTCCTAAATATGATGGCCCATTTGAAGTGGTGAAAAGAGTGGGTGAAGTTGCTTACAGACTGAATTTTCCAGAAAGGTTGAAGATACATCCCACTTTCCATGTGAGTATTCTAAAACCTTACTTTGCAGATACTACTGATCCGGATAGGAGCAGATCAAAAAGGGCTCCTCCATCAATACCTACACAGTATGATGCTGAGATTGAGAAGATTCTTGATCACCGGGTTGTAGGCACAAGTAAGAAGAATACAAAGACATAATTCTTGATTTATTGGAAAGGCAAGAGTTCAGCTGATGCAGTCTGGGAGAAAGCGATGGACCTTTGGCAATTTGATGATCAAATCGATGACTACCTTAAAACAGTCTCGATGAGGACATCGAGTTCAAGTGGTGTGGGTGGTCTGTTAGACCCGTAGTCTACTTGAGCTAAAGACATACAGACATGACAAGGATTTGGGCATTGGTCTTGGCATGTATGTGGACAAAACAGTGCAGTTGTACAACTAAGAGTTAGTGAACAACAAAGAATCCAAGATGCTTGGGTGTTGGCAAGACAGCTTGGACGTACAAGGCTTACGTGTGGGTTGAGTCATTGGCAGAACAAGGCGGAGTGTTGGCTTGACAGGCAAGGCTGTAGACTTGACGTTGGCAAGACAGAAGCTGAAATAAAACTAAGTGTTGGAAGCATGCTGAAATATTCTAAGTGTTGAAAGTAGGCTGAAATATTCTAAGTGCTAGAATGTTGTAATTTCGGGTAAGTGTTAGAATGTATTGTAATTTGAAATATATTCTATCTCTTAGAATATTTAGTGCTGGAACTTAGTTTGAATTCTGTGAGGGCAAGTGTAAGACACATGTTAGATGTAACTGCCAATGTAACCTCCGATGTAACTGCTGTAACTGCCTTGTGCAGAAAGTTTAAAAAGGGTAGAAACTCGTCTAAGGCAACGGGAGAGACGTTCTGGCCTTAGATAAATTTGTGAAGCGTTTTCCTGTATTGATATTGATATTAATAAAGGTTGGTTGGGAAGAATTTCCGTATGTTGGTTGTGTTGTTACTTTGATTTATTGCTTAAAAATATAAGTTGAATATTATCATACTCAGTCAAATTCGTGTAGATTGTAAGCCTGAAGTTTATACGTGTTGTAAACTGCCTGAGAGTAGTGTCGAAGAAAAAAATTGACCCTCTTTCAATAACTGTAAGGGGGCTGATCTTTGAACACAAATAGTTCACTGATTTAACCCGATTTGGCAGCCAACAACCTTGTCGACTTCAGCCTTCCAACACTTAGCCAAATTTAGGACTGTTTTAGTGTTAACTTGAAAAATAGGCAGCAGCGTTTTGAGATTAACGCTTGGACCTTTTAAGAAACACTAAACAGTAGGCAACAATATAATAAAAGCCACGAAAATATAAAATGAGACAAAGACAACCAGCTTTACAAAAAACTTAATATCCAACTTGTATTAATAAAGTGAATATAAGAACACACTCAAATCGTACCAACCTTGGCACTATAAGATCACCATGGCCTGCTTCATCTCACGTTGGCATCAATTCCCTTTCGTTGTTGCTTCGAAATCCGGCCATGGTGATCTTATAGTGCCAAGGTTGGTACGATTTGAGAGTGTTCTTGTATTCACTTTATTAATACAAGTTGGAAATTAAGTTTTCTATAAAGCTGGTTGTCTTTGTCTCATTTTATATTTTCGTGGCTTTTATTATATTGTTGCCTACTGTTTATTGTTTCTTAAAAGGTCCAAGAGTTAGTCTCAAAACGTTGCTGCCTATTTTTCAAGTCAACACTAAAACAGTCCTAAATTTGGCTAAGTGTTGGAAGGCTGCAGTCGACAAGGTTGTTGGCTGCCAAAGCGGGTTAAATCAGTGAACTATTTGTGTTCAAAGATCAGCCCCATTACAGTTGGATGAATAAATTTGTTATGGGGGTATCCGATCTTGTGGTGAATGAATGTAGGTCGGCTATGCTAATCCCAAGCACATACATTTCTCGTCTTATGGTTCATGCCGAACAAATTGAGGAGCAAAAACTTAAGCAAGTTGGAAGAGAATTGAAGAGGTCAAGGGCCGATGATGGAAATTTTTCTAAGGTTAGGTTTAAAATCCAATATAAGCCAAAGTTCAAAAAGAGGTTTTCCCACCAAGGTCCTCCTAACACTCCAAGGGTCAACAAAGGTAAAGTGTCTACCCCCAAGCTTCAAGAAGCAAAAGGTGGTGGTCCTTATGTTGAGAAGCCTATTTGTACAAAGTGTGGTCGAAAACATGAAGGCAAGTGCCTAGTTGGCACGGTTTATTGCTATGGTTGTGGTAAGAGCAGCCACATGAGGAGGGACTGCCCAATGCTAAAGGCTCAAGGAAGGGAAAATTCTCAAGCACAAGCAAGTGGCCCAAATCCCGATGCTCCTAAGAAGAATCACTTATATGCTCTCCAATCCCGAGGTGATCAAGAGAGCTCTCCAGATGTTGTGACCGGTACGCTACAAGTATTTTCAATTAATGTTTATGCATTGTTGGATCACGGTGCCACTTTGTCTTTTATAACCCCTTTAGTAGCTATGAAGTTTGATATGCTTCCTGATCTCATAGATGAACCCTTTTATGTTTCTACCCTGGTAGGTAATTCCATAGTTGCTTAAAAAGTTTATAGGGGTTGTCCTATATCATTGCCCAATAGAGTCACTTTGGTTGATTTGGTGGAACTTGATATGTTAGACTTTGATGTTATATTGGGGATGGATTGGCTTCATGTTTGTTTTGCGTCTATCGATTGTAGGACCCAAATTGTGAAGTTTCAATTTCCTAATGAACCCATTTTAGATTGGAAGGGAGGAAATTCCGTCTTTAGGGGAAAGATAATTTAATGTCTAAAAGCTTGTAAGTTTATTTCTAAGGGTTGTCTCTATCATATTGTGAGGGTAAAGGATCTTGAGTCCAAGATTCCTCCTTTGGAGTCGGTCCCCGTAGTGAAGGATTTTCCAGAAGTCTTTCCCGATGACTTACCTGGGATTCCTCCCAAACGGGAAATAGATTTTGGCATAGATTTATTGTCGGATACACAACCCATTTCAATCCCTCCTTACCGGATGTCCCCGTCGGAGTTGAAGGAATTAAAAGCTCAACTCAAAGATTTGTTGGATAAGGGTTTCATCCAACCTAGTATAACTCTTTGGGGTGCACCGGTGCTATTTGTGAAGAAGAATGATGGATCTCTTCGTATGTGTATTGATTACAAACAATTAAATAAGGTGACCATTAAGAACAAGTATACACTCCCTAGGATTGATGACTTATTTGATCAACTTCAAGGAGCGAGTTACTTTTCAAAAATTGATTTGAGGTCGGGTTATCACAAACTTAGGGTGAGAGGTGTTGATGTTCCGAAAATAGCCTTCCGAACAAGATATGGTCATTTTGAGTTCTTAGTGATGTCCTTTGGTCTTACAAATGCCCCGGCGGCTCTCACGGACCTTATGAATCGTGTGTTTAGAAATTATCTAGAATCAATTGTTATTGTCTTTATTGATGACATCTTAATATACTCTAAAAGTGAGGATGATCACATGAATCATTTGAGGATAGTTTTGCAAGTCCTCAAAGATCACCAACTCTATGCTAATTTTAACAAGTGCGAGTTTTGGCTAAGATCGGTTGCTTTACTTGGTCACATTGTTTCTAGTAAGGGTATAGAAGTTGATCCAAAGAAAACTGATGCAGTCAAAAGTTTGCCTAGAACTTTGAGTCCTTCCGACATCCGAAGCTTTTTGGGTTTGGCCGGTTACTACCGGAGGTTTGTTGAGGGATTTTCATCTATTGCAATCTCCATTAACGGCCTTAACTCAAAAGAAGTCCAAGTCCGAATGGCCGGAATCTTGTGAAAAAAGCTTCCAATTGTTGAAAGATAAGCTCACCTCCGCTCCGGTTTTGACCTTACCGGAGGGCACCGAAGAGTTTGTAGTATATTGTGACACTTCTCGAGTGAGTTTGGGTTGTGTCCTCATGCAGCATAATAAGGTTATAGCTTATGCCTGGAGACAACTCAAGGTGCATGAGAAGAATTATCCAACTCATGACCTTAAGCTAGCGGCCATAGTCTTTTCCTTAAAGATTTGGAGACACTATCTCTATGTGGTACATGTAGATGTGTTTACCGACCACAAGAGTTTTCACTATGTCTTTACCCAAAAAGAATTGAATCTCCGACAAAGGAGATGGTTGGAACTCTTGAAAGATTATCATATGAGTGTCCTTTACCACCCTGGAAAAGAAAATGTGGTTGCGGATGCTTTGAGTTGTGTATTCATGGGTAGTGTGTCACATGTGGAAGGAGAAAAAAAAGAGTTAGCCTGTGATGTACATAGGCTAGACCGGTTGGATGTCCGACTTGAAGATTCCCCAAAAGGAGGTGTCATGGTCCGTCATAATTCTGAATCATCGGTTGTTATTGACGTGAAGTCTAAGCAACATCTTGACCCTATTTTGATGGAACTAAAAGAGTCGATTCTCAACAAAGCAATAGAAACTTTCTCTCAAGGAGAAGATGGGGTGCTTAGGCACCAATGGAGGTTATGTGTGCCGGATGTGGATGGCCTAAGAGAGACAATCTTAGAGGAGGCCCATGGGTCCCGATACTCCATCCATCCTGGAGCGACCAAAATGTATCGTGACTTACGTGAGATTTATTGGTGGAATGGAATAAAAAGAGACATAGCAAATTTTGTGGCTAGGTGCTCAAATTGCCAACAAGTCAAAGCCGAGCACCAAGGACCGGGAGGTATAACTCAAGATATTGATACCCCCACTTGGAAGTGGGAAGAAATCAATATGGACTTTGTGGTAGGTTTGCCTCGAACCCGTAGGCAACATGACTCCATTTGGGTCATTGTGGATAGGTTGATTAAATCAGCCCTTTTCCTTCCCGCCAAGGTTTCTTATTCGGTGGAATATTATGCTAAGTTGTACATTAAGGAGATTGTGAAGTTGCATGGGCTCCGTTGTCGATTATTTTGGATAGAGGTTCCCAATTTACTTCCCATTTTTGGAGGTCTTTCCAAAATGGTCATGGTACTCGAGTGAAACTTAGTACCACATTTCACCCTCAAACGGATGGTCAAGCGGAATGCACCGTCCAAACCATATAGGACATGTTGAGAGTGTGTGTCATTGACTTCAAAGGTAATTGCGATGACCACCTACCTTTGATAGAATTTTCCTACAACAATAGCTACCACTCGAGTATTGCTATGGCACCCTTTGAAGCAATTTATGGTAGAAGGTGTCGATCTCCGATTGAGTGGTTTGAAGTTGGTGAATTTGTTCGTCTTGGTCCCGATGTAGTCTATATGGATACGGAAAAAGTTCGACTTATAAGGGATAGGTTGAAAATGGCTCATAGTTGGCAAAAGTATTATGCCGATAATAGAATGAGAGATCTTGAATACGAAGTAGGTGATTGGGTCTACTTGAAGATCTCACCCATGAAAGGGGTGATGAAATTTGATAAGAAGGGGAAACATAGCCCCCGGTATGTTGGGCCTTAAGAGATCTTGAAGCGTGTCGTAAAGGTCGCTTATGAGTTGAAATTTCCCATCGAATTGGCTCGGTTCACCCGGTGTTCCATATTTTTATGTTAAAAAAGTGTATAGGTGACCCGATGTCCATTCTCCCTCTAGAAGGTTTAGGGGTGAATGAGAACCTTTCTTATGAAGAGGTTCCGGTCGAAATCTTAGATCGTCAAGTTAAGCAGTTGAGGAATAAAGAGGTTGCCGCCGTAAAAGTCCTACGGAGAAACCACCTAGTTGAGAGTGCAACATGGAAGGCCGAGGCCGACATGAAGTCCCGCTACCCACATCTTTTTCCTCCTACTCCTATCCATAGTTGAGGTTAGTAGTCTCTCTCTTAATTTTGTATAAATTGGAAATCATGTGTGTTGATGTTTAAGACATGATTTCCTTGTATGTGCATATTTTTGTGAAAATTCATGCTTAAGTTGTATGTTGAGTTTTCATGAATTTTGTTTCTTATGATTGAAATTGCACCCATAGATGTTGTGTGATGTTATCTTCATGAGAGTTGTAAGGAGCATGCTTGGTGTTGTCTTGTTAAAGAAATGTCTTGTTGATTGCTTAATATATATGTTGATGCTCATTAATTATGGAGAAGGTAGTTCCTCCTATACTTATGTGAAGTAAAGAATTTTGAGCATAGTTATGTTGTGGATTAAATTCCTATATGATATGATGATATGATGTTGTTGATGTGACTGGTTGTTGTGCTGCTAGTTTGAGTAATTGTCTCCCTGGAAAGAAGTCCAAGTGACATTCAGGGATGAATGTTCCTAAGGGAGGGATATTGTAACACCCTGGAAATTCTATGACTTAAGTTAGAGCCTCACCTTATCAATAATGACTTTAAAATATTTAAAATGTTGTTTCTAAACCTAAATTAATGCAATTGACTTGGTTCGGAAGAGTAAAAGTCTAAATGTCAAGAAACAACCACGACGTCCGGAAACTAGAGAAGAATGTGTTCTAGTGTGTCCTTAGGTTTTTGGGCAGGTTTGGGAGTGTAGTATGATGGTATAATCTTCACTACAAGAAAAAGCTTTATTTAAGACCAATATTTAGGGACGAGTTAATAATCTCGTCTTTAAAGGTGTATGTATTGGGACGAGATTTTAATCCGGTCTTTAATTTCTTGTGTTATTGTGAAGGTACTAAATGTGGTCTCTAGAGAAAGTATAAATTGGTCCCAATATAAAATTTAGGGGTCTTGAGAAATTTATTAAGGAGGGAAAGTATTGAAATGTTAAAAAAATAAAATATTTTCACCAAAACTAGGCGCCAAAATGTCCATTACTGATTAAAATTGTAGAAGGAAATAAAAAAATAAAACACCTCTGTTTTTCAAAACTTAACGTGAAATAGAACAACCCTAGTAGCGATTTTTCCTAAGAACGATCTTCACAATACACCGATCTAAGAGCAGCTCTCTACTGAATATCTTTGTATTCTCAAAATAGAGAAAGCACTGGTCTGCCTAGGAGCAGACGCAACAACTTGTTTCAGTCATTCATCTGCATTTTTTCAGAACAAAGAAAGTACAGGTCTGTCAAGCAGCGATCTCAATCTCTATCTTCTATTCACTCGAATCTGAGGTATTACTCCACTTCATTTTGTTTATTTGTTTCCTTCTATTAAGCTGATTTGTTGTTTGTTTTGTTCAAGTTATAACACTTCTTGTTTAAGTTAGTTTTGTTCGCTGATCACACTAGCTGCTGATCATTATTTGTAAAAAAAGATTCAGTTTTATAGTGCTTCATGATCCCAAAAAATGAAGGGAATCTATCCTTAAAGAACTAAGTGTTCCTAAAGGTTAAGAACAATAAACTAAACTTGAAAAGGGGAACTAACAAGTAGACGAGCTAAAACAATATGATCAATATCGAGAGAGTTGTGTTCAAGTTGAGAAACCCATTATGAATTACTAGTGAATCGTTTTTAAGATTTTAAGCCTAACAGAGCAAGTGAGAAACTGATTTTTGTATGTTACTATTGGAAAACTGAAAAAA